>JAJPUD010005214.1:112555-166283 GCA_023553655.1 Myrmecobius fasciatus | reverse complement strand
AAAAAAAAAAAGCCAGGGGCACCTAGGTGGCGCAGTGGGTGGCATACCAGTCCTGAAATCAGGAGGACCTGAGTTCAAATCTGGTCTCAGACATTTAACACTTCTTAGCTGTGTGACCCTGGGCAAGTCACTTAACCCTAATTGCCTCAGCAAGAAAACAAAACAAACAAACAAACAAAAAAAAGCCAGTTCTCAAACACAAGAAACTTACTTCTTTAAATGGTAGGTATATAGCTACATAAAGACAAAAGAAATACTAATGAATTCTGGAATCTCACCCACATGAAGTTTTCCAGTAAAGTGTCCTTTTCACTTCACTTCCAGTAGTGTGTTCCCTTAAAACACAGCTCATTGAAGGGCTTGATTCTACTAAGTTTGAAAGCAGATATAAAGACTGAAGTCAAGAAAGCTCCCTTCTGGTCCTATATGTAAGCTAGGAAGTTGCTTAGCCCAAAGCCTCAAGTTTTCATCTCATGTCATATGATATTGAGGAAGACTTAAAATGAGGGGAAAATGCAAAAGATAGGGTCATTGAGGTTTCTTTATTATAGCTGTTTGGATACTAATGTTTAGTAGCATTCAGAATTTATATCCCTCTATTCTGAAATGGGTGATAAGATTTCATAAATTCAAGGAATCATAGATTTAGTGATGGAAAAGGCCTTGGATGTCTTCTAGTTGAACCCCTTCATTTTATAGATAAGGAAATTGAGTCCTGGAAAATTTCAATGTCTTTATGGCAGTCTTGTAGCTAATATCAGAGGTGAAATTTGAACCCAGGTCTTCCTAAATTAGGAAAATATAAATCTACTCCCTATATCCCATCAAGCTTTTTAAAATTACTTATTAGCAGCTAAAGATGCTGCTCACGTGGGCCTTATACTTAATCCACTTCCCAGAAGTGAGTCACTGGGATAAACTTTTGCCTATACAAAACTCTTGGGTCTTGCCTCTTAGACTAGCCAGGCCCCATGATCCAATTATGATCAGGTTTTAAATTAACAGTGGAGTAGCTTTATAAAGAGCGCTTAATAATATTGAGCATTTGGTGTGTTCATTATCTGTTCCACTTTCCCGACCTGAATGAATGGGCCATTAAATTGCAGGAAAGCTGTAAACCTTAATTATGCAATTTTTTGCTTCTGTGGTTGAAAGTTTTTTTTTCAGGTATTTTAAAGATAATACCTTAATAGCCTGATAGCAGCAATTCCGTTATGTTAAATGCTGTAGTTGTACTTCCCAAGGCAAGAGAGCCACAGTGAGGTGGTCTGGAATTGCAATTTCAGTAATTGGTATGTGTTTCGTTCTATTAGGCAAGGGAAAGGAGAGGAAGGTGCATAGGTGAGGAGAAGAAAGGGATAGAGAAAGAAGGAGGTAGAGTATCACCCTATAATAAGGTTTTTACTAACCCTGTAGCCCATTAGAGTTAATTGGTAGGTAGTTAATATGTGGAAAACACCAGAAATAAAATGGAATTAAAAACCAAAAATAAAGTTTGAGACATGTTAGGATTCAGGTGTCAACAAGAGAAGGCAATGTGGTTTATTATTAATAATTTTGTATTATAAAGGATACTATCCTTGGAGCCAAGAGGCTTAGATTTGAGTATCAACCTCACATTTTTATTATCTAAGTGACCTATTATTCCTTTACGTTAACCTTTCAATACTTGTACTTAGTTGCCAAAAAGGGTATATAGAAGTCCTATATGAATGACAATTGTTATAACATGGATAAGTAACAACTTTATTTTTTAAATGCTCTAGACTTGGGATTCTTAATATTTTTTGTATGTGTCACGAAAAGCCAATGGACACTCTTTTAGAGTAATATTTTAAATGCATAAATATCTATGATTACAAAGGACAGTAATTATATTAAAATAATATCAATATTTTTCTTCAAACCTAAGTTCATTGACCCCAGTTTAAGAACCTCTGCTTTAGACAATGTCCAATGGCTGAAAAAAACAAATCAAATCTTTATTTCTGCTCTATTTTAACATCTTCACACTCCCTTGGGTACTTTTCTTGTTTAAAATCTGTATAGTTTCTTTTCTGATTTGACATCCCAGTGTGGAATAGAGAAGTTTCACATGAGTCAGACCAGCCAGGGAATGCTGAGAACAGTAGGCTTTTATTTCAGGCACATTTCAGTTTACACAAGGGAAGGCTTGAAACTTAAACCTGGGAATGGGAGCACAGAAAGGCAGAAGATATAGCAAAGGAGAGATTCAACAAAGTGAGAATACATTCAGGGCAATTTCTGCACCTTGGTCTTAATAGTACTCAAGTAACAGCAGGAGGAAGGTAGTTCAATTATAGAGCTAGAAAAAGGCTGCTTCATGGCCCAGATATACCTGGGCTTCTCCAGCTACATGGTCAGACTTATTAAACAAAATAAAAGATAGGCAAGGTCCTGTTTTCACCCACCAGGGCAACTCTGAACTTCCCACAATAGGGTATCAAGTCAGCACCTCTCAAATAGGACAGCTTAAGCTCACCTAGGGGATAACAGGCTGACTCCTTCAGATTAGGAAAATGGTCCAATACCATTTGGTTTGGTTCCCTATACTGAGCCAACACTGAAATGGCAAGGGCTATTGGTTTATAGGAATGGGCAGAGCCTTATTTAATAAATCAATTAATCAATGTGCCTGCTATGTTTCCTAAGCCCTATTGATAGAAAAAGAGGGAAAAGACAGTTCCTGTCCTGAAGGGGATCACAATCTAATGGGGAGAATACAATATACAAACAAATATATATAAAAAAAAAGCAAGTTCACTACAAGAAAAATAAATAATTAACAAAAGACAGGCATTAGTCGTCTTAGAAGAGGTGGGGAAAAATTTCTTGTAGCAGATGAGATTTTAGTTAGAACTTAAAGGAAGCCAGGTAGACCAATAGGTGGATCTGGGGAGGGAGAGCATTCCAGGTATGGCGGACAGGGACAGCCAGAGAAAATAATTGGAGCCAAAACATGAAGTGTCTCATTAATAGAACAACCCGGAGGCCAGTAATACTGGATCAAAGAGTATATAATGGAGAGTAAGGTGTAAGACATCTGGAAAATTAGGAGGTGATTAGGTTAGGAAGGACACTAAATGTCAAATAGAAAATTTTGCATTTGATCCTAGAGGCAATAGGGAGTTATTGGAGTTTACTGAGTAGGGGAGGTGACAGTTGGACTTGCGCTTTAGCAAAATAATTTTAGTGGCTGAATGGAGGATGAATTGGAATGGGGAACGACTATGACACAGGCAAAGAGATTAAGGAATTACTATCAAGGTATCTGTTCTAGGAGTTCGAACCAAGCAAATTTTCAGCACTGAAGATTTCAAGAAAGGATAAGAATAGAAAGAAGCAAAGTATCTAGAATATAGGCAACCCATCACAAGAAAGGATATCCTTGCTCCTAAACTGAAGATTTTTGGACTATCACGGATGTGTGATGTTATACATCTTTATTCCAGCTTTTCAGTTTTAATTCAATATAAACCTGTGAGCTTTTTCCATTAACCTTTCCTTGACAAGAGTGAATTGTAGTGAAACACAATGAATTCTTATTGATTTTGGTTGGGCATTTTTGGATTTTTTTTTTTTTTTGCCAATATCAATCTCCACAGAGAAGGCCTTTTAAAACACCCACCTGTCAGAACTAAAAAACATACACAGAGTAAATTGATAGTTTTCTGCCTTTTACACCTTGGCTGTAAGTGGTAGTTGCAGCTACTTACCCTCCAGCTGGGTGGAAGATCCCAAGTGGGTGGGCATGTGGCTCTCTCTTAAACCTGCTCTGTGCTGCTCAACTATACAACATAGCTAAAGCCAACAGCCTACACACAAAGATCATTTGGTGGAGTATATCACAGTACATGGTTTTGCAAAAATCAGTTGACCTTTACAGTATTTTATATTTCAACCAAGTATGGAATCCAAATCAAAACTATTTTAGTTGCAATGGTCTCTACACAGGACTGTCCCTATGTGCAGTTCAGAAAGCAAATTAAACCAGCTGATTCTTTAGGTGGGGAAGTCCAATGCTGTGGGAAATAATCACCTGGAGATGTCTGGTTATTTAAGGTGATCAGGGTTAATGAGAAGAAGGCATCATCCACACAGTGGTACATACTTCATTTTAGCCTGTAAAAGTAACAAAAGATGGCCAGAGCAAGAAGTACACTAGTACCCACACCATATTTAGGTTATTTAAGGCACCACATCTTAGAGAATACTATTATATTCTTTCAGTAGCATAACTACTAGCTTAACATTTAGTTAGAAAGAAGGCAGCTAGGTGGAGTGGGCAGGTAGGTGGTACAGTAAATAGAACACTGGGCCTCAAATCAGGAGAACCCAAGTTCAAATACAGCTTCACTCTCTGAGCAAGTCATTTAAACCTTTGTTTGCTTCACATTCCTCATTTGTAAAATAAGCTGGAAAAGGAAATGCCAAATTACCCTGGTATCTTTGCCAAGAAAACCCCAAATGGATCACAAAGAGTTGGAAACAACTAAAATGACTAAACAACAACAATAAATTAAAATAAGAAGCTTTCAGATGACACATTTCCTACTCTAAAAAGTTATATTCCAAATGGCTTCTTACCATTGCCGTTCTCCTCACCTACATGTAGACAGTTCACGGTGTCATAGGGTCTCTGCACCAAAATAGATAGAATTCAAATGGTTCCTCCTCAAAACAAAAAGAACAAGAGGATCTGACTTTAAATTCTACCTCTGACGGTCCTTTCATGTGTGACCCTAGAAATCTCCCTGGGTCTTTGTTTCCTCACTTGCAAAATTAGGTAGTTGTATTAAATGACTTCTAAGTTTTCTTCTAACCTTATGTCAATGATACTATGATTCATGATTTGCAGTACAATGCGAAAAGTCTTAAGGAATTTATTAGCACTCATGAAATCATAGATGATCTATATATTACAGGAAACAGTAACAGTAAAGTCCTCCCCTTCACATAAAAATTTATTATCTGCTCTGTTCAGTCCCATGCATGCACACCGCTCCTACTTCTATACTCACAGTGACTCCTACTTTCTCAACAAATTGCTATTGCTGTTGCTGGTCATTTTAACTAGATTTCACCTGTTGTAAGCAATGTTCGGAGGAGAGGGTGAAATGTAGAATGTAGATTCTCAAACTCTTCAAAAGTGCTCAGTATAGGAGTATTTTTTACAAGATGGAAAGAAATAGAGACTGGACCTGTGTTTTCAGGGAACTTCTTGGTTAAAAAAAATCCTTTTAGCAGTGCAACAATTTAGAGTTTTAGGAAGTTGCCTAGAACCCTGAGAGGTTAATGACATACCCAGAATCACAGAGCCAGGATGTTAGAAGTGGAATTTGAACTGAGGTCCTTTTGATTCTAAGGCCATCATACCACTCTGCCTCTCTTTTGTAGGAATGAGATGAGCATTATACCTGCTTTCTTTCCAAAGCAATATGCATTTTATTATATTTGGATAGGATATAATTTCGTTTGATGGTTCTATTCTAGAGGCTACTAACAGTTGAGGTTTAAAATTGGCATTAGATTGGGAGTCAGAAGATCTTTGAGTGGATACCTTGCCATTTACTGGTCATGTGAGCCCAAATTTTCTCATCTCTGAAATGGGAATAATAATAAAATTATATGTATATATACATATATATACACACACATATATATATATATATGTAAATAAGATATATATATGAAAAACCCTTGCTTTTTTAAAATAAACTTCTCTTCCTCTTGACTTTTTAATGATAAACACTGGAATATATCCTTTTCGCTTCTTTTACTTAAATATTATTTGTATCCTAATTTAGCCTGATATATAAAGACGTCCAAACAATATATATATATATATATAATATATGAAGGATCAAAGAATCATATGGAAATATCTACTTTGCCTCTTCAGGGCTGTTCTAAAGCTTAAATGAGACAATATAGGTGTAATGGAGGGTTTGAGAATAACTGGTATTCTTTATCTATAGTTTAGAAAGACAATCATTCCCTCACAATCCTGAGAATTACTTGGGCTATTGTGATATTTGAATTGTAAGGAGGACTTGAGTCTTACCTAATAGTTTTAAAGGAGATATATAATCTTCAAAAGAAGAGACTGAGACAAAAGAGCAGGGAAAGCGCATCCTCAATTCAGTCTATGACTTAATGAACTGAACTGGATAGCATCAGTAACACAGGGTAAATACAACTGGAACAATAAACTAAAAAGAAAAATTGAAAGGAGAAACTGAAAGGGTGGAGCTATGGCAGAGAAAGGAGAGACTGAATTAGGTCATCTGGTCTCTGTAGGTATCTCAAACCAGAAGACTAGCTACTGAATGTACTAACCTTTTAAAGTATGGAGAGAAGTTTTAAAAAAGAAAAATCCTTGCTTTTTTTTTAAACAAACTTCTCTTCCTCTTGCCTTTTTAATGATAAATACTGGAATATATTCTTTTCTATCCTGATTTAGCCTGAAATATAAAGAAGTCCAAACAGTGATTCACTGGAGATACAAAAAACAAAACAAAAACAAAAACAAAAAACAAAAACAAAAACAAATTAAAAAGAGAGAGTCAAATCTCCATCTGAATGTTAGGAATTTTCCTAAATGGGGGCTGTGAGCTATTGTAATTTTATTAATAATATTTCATCTGCTATAAACTCCACACAATGTAGAGGACAGAGAAATGGACCTCATGAATTATAGTGATTATAATGCCTCTAGGTTAAAAAGTGAATTAACTGTTGCAATAAGGTATGGATGATTCAATATCCAGAGTGAAAATGGGTGGTTAAGAGAGAAGAGGAATATATTTATCTATCAGGCGTGATGAAGCATAAGAATTGACTACCAGAGAAACAATTCTACCCTTCACCATTACACCCTCCAATGTTACATATGTAACCTATCAGGTTAAATCCTAAACCTACATTACTCTGGAGTGTTATTCTAGCAGATCTATTTGACTATTAAGTAGCATGTTCTAGGATTGAGCCTCTTTTAGATCTGGCCTTCCCTCCATAAGAGCTCCTCTTGAATTTATCTTTCAATGCTTAGCTCAGTGTTCTGTGCATAGTAGGCCCTTAGGATTTGATGAGTAAAGGAACTGACATGTCATTCAGACCAAACTCCTGCTGGTTCTCTGTCATCACTCCTAAGTATTGCTGCAGAGTTCATTCGTCAAAATGACCTGCCTGGGTCATCTCAAGGGGACACTTAACAATAGCCATCTCCAAACTATTTGGGAACAATGGAAACCAAAATGTCTCTTTAAAAGAAAAAAGAAATTAATGTATTCCTTTTTCTGATAATATTAAACTTAAATAAATTCTACAATAGAAATATTAAATATGTAATAAGGTTAAATTCTGAATCCTTAATTAAAAATTCCAGATAACAACCTTTTATTCTAGTTTGGTAATTTCATTCACCCTTTTCTACACCTGAGGAGTTTAACTAAAGTAAATCCTTTAGAAGTATGTGGCTTTTCTGGAATCCTTGAGGCTCCGGATTATTTGGGTGAGGCTAATGCATTTATTCGAGTTTTTTTCTTTTTTTTTTTGGCATTGTAGAGAGGCTGTGTAAGAGCCATCTTGGGATCCAGTAAGACTACTAAAGTTCTGTTTTTATAATGTACTGATTCTATGATCATGGGCAAGTCACCAGCCTCGCCATGGTCTAGGTAGCTAACTCTGACTACAGTTGCAGAAAAGATGCCAATCTACCTTTTTAGAGGGAGTTTCCCTAGTTTCCCCGGAGCTCCCTACTAATGAAATTATTGTTTTAGTCTCTATCCCCTTAGGTTTGTATGATCTTACTATTGAGAGAGAACTAGGAGATATAGAAATATATGCACATGCACCTATATGTAAACATATATACACACATGTCATACAAATATGTATGTATATAGATACACGTAGACTTATGTATATGTTTGTGTATAAAACATTTTTATAGGAAAAACTAAACCTTTCAAATACTTAGAAGATCAGTAGAGGAATCCTTCTTGATCCCCATCTTCTGTCTTTGCAAATCTTGAAACACTATATAAATGTTATTATTATTATTGTCTTGTTTCCAAAAAAAAGAAAGAAAGAAAGAAAAAAGATCTCATACCCAGAGCAGGACAGAGAACCTACCTCTCTCTGTATTCAAGCTGAACAGTAAAGTTAAAAATACAGGATCCTTCTTTGTTTGGCTAATTCCAAAATACATCTCTATTGTTTACTCATGTCATAAATTAGAAATATAATTCACCTTTAAAAATAACCTAAAGAACAATAAATAGACAATAATGTTGATGTATGTATATATGTGTGTGTGTGTATAAAATTCTAAAATTCCTATCCTGATATTCTAGCTACAAATTAATTCCTTTGTAGCATACCTCTTGCTCCCTTATAAAAAAGAACACTTGGTCTCTGCCACTCAGAGATAAAGTAATACTTGGGCAAGCTGAATTATTACGAGTAACAAAAATTTTTATAATAATTGTTCTTTAATAATGTTGTCATTGGGAGTTAAGGGATGGACTAATAGTAGGGATCAAGTATGAGGAGAGAGATTTTTTGGGGAGGGGGTTATATCAAACCAGAAATTCTTAATGACATCATTGGCCAGGACTCATGTTTATGTCCACTTTATGGGGAGGCTTATGGTATCCCCTCTCACTAAAAAGAACCCAGGTGCCTGTTAATATCAACACTAGCATTTCCTCATCTCCTGAACAAGGAAACTATATTCTTAATTCTACCTTTATCTTACATCTTTCTCTAGAAAAATAAATCTACCAGTTTTTTGGCTGACACATTTCTCAAGCTCCTCCATCATCTTTCAGGACTCTATTAACATTTGGCTTGTAGTCTTTCTTTTCCACTTCTGAAAAGAGGAAGGATTTCATAATTAAAAGTTGTTTGTCTGCCTCCTGCCTAATAAAATGTAAACTCTTTGAAGGCAGGCATGTATCCTTAACCCTTAGAACAGAGTCTAGTCTCAGTAGATGCTGAATAAAAGCTTTTTGATCAATCCATTAGCAAAGGCCAAAAGAGTCTGAAAGAAATCTCTACCCTAAACAAGAAAGTAAAATCTAAACAAATAGGTTATCTAACTTTTTTCTCCCCTGTCAGGCCTGTAATGACAGGTTTCTTTAGAGGATTAAAGAAATCAGATTTTTTTATGCATGGAAGCCTTTGATTTATAGTTTAGTCATCGGTGGTAGATGTGATGGAAAAGAAAATGGCCCCAGAGTACATCAAATGCTTTTGTCTCCTGCTAAATGATTGGTCTGTTTATGCTCGTCCAGCATTTGAGGTGGGAGTGGAGAAATAATACATTTAATTTCTTTTTTCCTTTCTTATTCCTCCTTCTCTTGTTCTTTCTCTTCTCCTTCTCCTTCTCTTTCTTCTCCTCCTCTTCTTCCTCCTCCTTCTTTCTTCTTAATCTCCCTTCTTCTTCTTCCTCCTCTTTCTTCTTCTTCTTTTCTTCCTTCTCCTTCTTCTCCTCCTTCTTCCTCCTCCTTCTTTCTTCTCCTCATTCTTCTTCCTCCTCCTCCTTCTTCTTCCCCTTCCTTTTTTCTTTCTTTTTCCTTCTTCTTCTCCTTTTTCTTCTTTCTTCTTCTCCTTTTTCTTCTTGCTTCTTTCTTCTTGTTCTTGTTCTTCTTGTTCTTGTTCTTGTTGTTCTTCTTGTTCTTGTTGTTGTTGTTGTTGTTGTTCTTCTTCTTCTTCTTCTTCTTCTTCTTTCTTCTTTTCCTCCTCCTCCTCTCCATCTCCTTTACCTCCTCCACCTCCTACTTCTCCTTCTCCTCCTCTTCCGCCTCCTTCTCCTTCTTCCTTCTTCTTCCTCTTCCTTTCTCCCCCCTTTACCCATTCTTATCCTCTTCACTATGAATAGCCTGAAGGTTTTCTTGTGAAAGCATCTGCTCCAACCTTCTGTTTCTATCATGTGTTTTATTATCTCCCTCTCCTTTGCTGCTGCTCTTTTTACTGCCTGTACCCTGAAAAAGTACCAATTTTATTCTCCAGCTCTGTGTGTTTTCCTGCTTGAGTGTCTAGCCACAGCCTCAGCCTCAGCTAATATATTAGAATTTGAATAAATGTATAACAGCAGGTAGCAAGTGACTGGTGACAGGGTGACATATTGACTTAATATCTTGTGTAATGTGATATGAAGGATGTGCCTTTTGGTGTGTATTTTCATTTTAATTATTTTTTGTTGCTTTTCTTAGGCAGACACTTGTAGGCAGTTTTGAGTAATTGTCTGAAATCATTAACATGTTTATTAAATAAGGAAGCAGAGTGCATTATCTAGTGAATCAATTATGTAAATGCACAAAAAAGCATAAGAGATTAATCTTTAACTGTTGCTGAACTGCATCCATTTTCCTAAATTATAGATGAAAGTGGCTGTGTGTGGCACTTTTGGATTCATTCCCCTTCCTGAGAGCTTTAAAGTGATAGCGATTAATTTGCGATTTTTTTCAGGAGGGGCCATTTCGGATGTACGTCAACTCATACCGATTTATATAGGTCCTTTATATAAATGACAACAGATGGTCTGCACGGAAGAACAGAAGTAATCTCTATTGAAGGGTCTGGCTGATATGATAAACTATGTCAGTATAGCAGAAGCAATCTAAACCCTCCTTGAGGCTGTAAGAAATACATTCTCCATGTTTGAAATTCTGATTTTTTTTAAACAACCTATCCTTCTTTCTGATCATTTGTGCTCATGAAAACTTTAACAAATACAGTTTTCTATTTCTATTTGTTCAAAGTCCTTGCTGTTAACTTTGTTTTTTTCCATTAAGGAGACAGGTGTTTGTGTGTGTGTGTGTGTGTGTGTGTGTGTGTGTGTGTGTGTATGTGTATATGTATTCCTTTGCTCTAATAATGCTCTCATAAAATATATATAGCTATATATATAATATGAACATATATTTTATGAGAGCATTATTACAGTATAAAATGTTATATGTATTATATGTATATATAATATGTATTATGTATCCTACATATAGTATAGTATCTGTGTGTGTATGTATGCATATTACAGCAAAGAACATTATTTTTACTAGGTGCATTATTAGATCAAAGAAAAAAGAATGCAGAATCCTTGTCTTTTCAATCTTACCTTTACCTTAGCCCTGTACTACAATTAGAAGTCAGCAATTCTAGCCCTTTTCTCCAGTCTTCTCTGTAAAATGGGACTAATGTTGCTTATTGATTTTGCCAACTGTGCTTATAAAATACCTGAGGGACAGACATGTCATAACAATGTTTAAATTTGTTACAGTTTGAATTTAAAAGGTAGCAGTTTCTTTATATTGGTATAACTTCCTCAGAGAACTATATATCCTAGGAAGCTCAGTCTGGTGTTTGAAGGAGAATCCTTAAAAAGTATAAAATTTAATAGCATAAAATTGAAAATGATTTCAAAATAGATTTCTAAAAAGGATTTAATTTGAATCTGTGTAAATAACTGTATTTTTCACTGATTATGTATGTATATGACATAATAAATATGTCATATACATGTATAATAGGAATTATGTAAATATAGTGTATAATATAAATATATGAATATAATATAAAATGTAAAAATTCTCTCTCAGTCTGGAGGACTTTTGACCATCTTTCTAATATTTTAAAAGTATCATGCCCCCCTTATAAATGCTGTGTAAGTACATTTCCACAATGAAGCAAAAATAGGAATATTATATTTCAAAACCATGGATGAGACTTTTTTATTAGCTTTTTGGTTTTTAAAATAAAAGGATTTTTAAACCAATTTATATTTGATGTGATACAAATAAGAGTCCTATTGGGGCTCTATGATTATAGCTGTAGAATTATATCTATTCCATATCTATATGATCTATCTTATGTAACAACATATAACTTACAAGCTAGAAAGTGCTTTACAAAGTATAAAGTTTACTAGCAATTTGAGTAGTTAATAGTGATAATACATGTTCATTGGAAAAATTACATTCTATTTATATCCTCCATTAATAGAATATATCATATTCATGTATATACATATATTTTTTAGAGATTATATACATGTAAACACATACATATATATGCTCTCACATACTTAAATTAATGTCTGGTGACCCAATAGACATGCAGATGGAGATATGAAGATAGAAAAGTTAATTGATATTACTGGGGTCTGAGAGATGACAGAGGGATGTGCTTAGATGTGCTAAGAGAAGGTGGGGAGCTGTGAAATACAGCTAGAACAATCTGGAAAATGATATGAAAATTTGTAAATATTTGAAGTGGGTGGAGAGGTTGATTTTTAAAACTCATGCTTAGAAATGGAACTCTTAAAATAAAGGATTGAGTTCTGCTGGGCTGGCCTTTAGCATTCTAAGCATATGCAGTAGTTAAGGACAACTCTATATGAATCCTCTAAATGATAATGCCATCTTATTTCATTCACTCTACCATTCTTATACTAATCCTTCCTGAGTCCCATTCCATAGAACTTAATATAGATTACAAAAATCTTTCTGATATTTTCCTCAGGGAAGACTCTTAATCAGAAAAAAAATAACAATACTTTCTTTTTCTTCTTTCTCCCATCTCCTCTTTCCTTCTCTATTCCCTCTCTGAATCACTACCATATCTCTTTGTATCCCTAAGCAATTCTAGGGGACATTAGCTAGTTCTCCCGCTTTATTAGATTTACCTCTTTGCTTTCAGTCTCTATGGACTAGTCCTGATCTCTTGTGTTTGACCTTCTCTCAAGAAAGAAGATTCTTCAATAATACATTTTAATGGTATTTGGTGGAAGGAGCAAAGATCTTGAAATAGATCTATGTTTGAGTCCTTCCTTAGCTATTCCACTTATTAGCTTTATGACCTTAGGCAAGTCACTTATTCCCTAAAAGTCTCATTTTTCTCATCACTAAAATGAGAATAACATATCTAACAAGCTGGAAAGCATTTTGCAAATATAAAATTCTCTGGTAATGTGGCTAGTGAGAAGGATAGTACATCTTTACTGACTTAAACACATTCTGTTTGCAGTACATCCTGAATACCAGGTTTTGAATCCAAGCTGGTTAACAATTAAAAAATAATAATCTTTCCCACAGCGTGGACGATTTATGAATGTTTTTCTAATGTCCCAGAAGTAAGTATCACTTCCCCTCACAAATGCTTTGTAGGTCTATTTCTGCAATGAAACAAAAATAGAAATATTATATTTCAAAACCAAGGATGAAACCTTTTGATTAGCTTTTTGGCTTTTAAAATAAAATGATTAATTCTCTCAATTTATATTTCTCTGATGCGATACAAACAGATAAGTGTACTATAAATAGAATTGGACGTCAGTGCAATTCAGAGTTCTGAGAGGTTTCTTGTGTGTAAAAACAACTTTTCCTGACAAGCTGTTTGTCAAGGTTTTCAGTTTTTAGCAGCAGCTCTTTTCATTTATTTATTTGGTTTGGAAGAGTCAGGAGGGGTCTTGGCATATTCTAATACCACAGCTTCTGAGCCAAAAGCCTGAGCATTCACAAAAATAAGCCCCAAGTATGAATGCATGGATTCTCCACCCCCCCCTCCCAGATTACCTGAATATTTCTTTGGATTGTCCTTTTGCTTTTAAACACTACCAGACAAAATAAATCTAATCTCAGGGCTGAACAAAATTAGGAAGTAAATCAATTTTGCCTTCAGGCCATCTCTGCCTTTCCTCATCAGGTACTCTATGATACTTTTAGCTGCCCAAATCTTAAAACTTCTTTATCCCAGCCTTTTTAACCCTGACATCTTTCTCTATGTTGTGAAGTGGTATGGTAAAAAGCATGCTAGATTTGTAGTCCAAGGACCTGTGTTCAAATCCTGAGTTTGCCACTTACAGCCAATGTGGCAGATCTATTAAACATTCTAGTAAGAGAAGGAAATGGAGACAGAAAAGGAGAAGGAAAAGGAAAGACAAGGAGAAGGAAGAGAAGGAGAAGGAATAGGAGAAGGTATAGGAGGAGGAGGAGGAGGAGAACAACAACAACTTTGGACTAGAGAGATCCCCGAAATCGTTCCCTTCTTTAAACCTTCCTCTTCAGTAATGGTGGATGGGATTCATCAGATTAATGAATACCTACTCATCTGGTAGTTAGCTGATGTTATTCCTTCTAGATGATTTAAAAATGTGAAAATACCCAGGAGAACTAAGGAATAATGCTGATTTGGGGAATTTTAGAATGGGTAACAGACCCTGCTCTACCAATGCACTGATGCCATATCTACCTACACTTACTTTTACCTGATCTTTCTATTTCTTCCTTCCTTTTTCTATTCCTTTCCTTTCTTTTCCCTTTATTTCTTCCTTTTGTCCTTTCCTTTCCTTTTCTTTCTCTCTTCCTTTAGCTTTTCTTTATCTTCCTTCTTTCCTTTCTTCCTTCCTTTCCTTCTTTCTTTTTCTCTTCCTTTCCTTTCCCTTTCTTTATTTCTTCATTTCCTTTCTTTTCCCTAAAGTTCTTTTTCCTTTCCTTTCTTTATTTTCCTTAGCTTTCCCTTATTTTTCCTCCCTTCCTTCCTTCATTCTCTCCTCCCCCCCCTTCCTTCCTCCCTCCATTCTCCCTTTCTTCCTCCCTCATTCCCTTCTTCTCTCCCTCCCTCTCTCTCTCTTCCTTCCTTCCTTTCTTTTTCTTTCTTTTGTTCTTTCTTTCTTTCTTTCTTTCTCTCTTCCTTTCTCCATTTCTTTCTTTTTTCTTTCTTTCTTCCTATGGCCATTAATTTGATGAGGCAGTTGATATGGTGAAAATATTTTTTTCTCCTGCTGTTGGTAATTATACATTCAGTATTCTGAACATGGGTATACATACATACATATGTACATGTGTGTGTGAGAGATGTACAGAAGCTATATAAATATCATCTTTAGAGTTCCAAATTGAGGCCTCCAGCATCAAACATACCCAATTCATGTAAAATTTTTGTCTTTAGTCTATTTCACTTTCCCATAAATTAACACAAACATAGACACTAAAGTAAAAAAAATAACCCCAAACCCTTTGGAGGAATTTTTTGTATGTGATTTATTTTTAGTTTTTTTTCCTCCACCAGATCTTATCTGCACTCTATCCTTATATTCTCCTCATATTCTCATACCTAGGTAGGAAAGCAGGCGAATGTTAGCCTTCTGAATCAATGTCCTTGAAGCTGCCTGGATTTTTTAAGAAGAACGAGATGTGAAATTGTGCAGTTGAAGAAATAATAGCACCTAACATAACAGATTTACCACCAATTGCTTCCTATTGCAGAAGTTTATTCTCTTGAAATTTCAGGTATGCCACTAGCTTTGTCCTCTGATTTGACACAATCATTTTTTCCACCAGTAATTTAAGGAGTAATTAATGACCTCATCTCAATGTTAACTAACATATAAAGATCATCTACTTGGCCTTTGCCATAATTTGACTATTTGGAGGCAAAGACTTTTTCTTTATTCTCTTTGAGGGAAGCAAATCATGTTCCAATCTGCATGAGAAAGGGAGAACAATACTTTGAATGACAAATGACATGTCAATTTTAAGCCAAGTATTCTAAACACATCTTTCTACTGAAGGAGACCATTATTATAGAGATTGTTTTCAAGATCTTCTAGGAGCTTTTCTCATGTAGGTTAACTCATTTCCCTTAGGGCCACTCCTGTTCTTAGACAGTTGGTTTGAGTATGGTAAAGAGTTTGGATTTCTTTTGATAGAAAGCACATACATTTTTGCCAAAAAGCCTTTAAGAGTTGGGCTTTCTGCTCTGTGGCTTTAGCATCTTTGGAATCATCACTGTTTGGCTGAGGATGCTGATGGCAGTGGATCCAAGAAACCCTGCATCATTTGGCAGATAGTTTTCAGTATTACATGAAACCCTCTCTCTGTATATTTTTGTTCATACATCATTCAGCATGCAAGGAACAATCTAGCTCCATCCCACGTCTGCATGAGTCATTCTTTCTTTCTTTTTTTTTTTTAAACCAAGTGTTTCATGCGCATAGATAATTGGGGGAGAAAAGAGTAAAAATAAATCATATTTTTTAATTTAAAAGCCAAAATGAAGCTGAAGAGCCTAATGGATACATTTCTTTATTTCTTGGATTGCCAAAAACTTCCATCTTTGTCCTGAGCCCACTTCCAGGCATGTGAGTTAACACTTTTGACACAGAGTGAATGATACAGAAACAGCATGCCCATTGAGAGGTGATTTGCCACCTGGGATACAGTATTAAATTTTCCCAAATGGCTCAATACAAATAAAGCAGAGAAAAGTGAGAAGTAGCCATATGCTCCAGGTTAACGGCCTCTTCAATGTCCCTTTCAAATGCAATTATGTTGTATATTCACTGACGTCCAATAACTTTTCAATTTACATTCTCTTTTTTTCTGAGATTGTTGCCTAATAAATGGGATGTTCAAAGTTATTCATTATTGTTGAGTGGATTTACTGATTATGTGATATTTATGTCTTAAATGGTAACCTGTTATTACCTATTATTTCATCATTAAATTTAATGCAAGTAATGTGGAATTTTATAGCTATCCATTACTGTGTTAATTTAATTTAATGTAAATTGATTGTTCAGCAAGAGTGGCCCTCTTCTAAGAACATGTTTTAAATTAAAAATGTTCCAATGTAGTTTAGATCCACTCAGAGCCCCTCAGAGAATGTGCATTTCATTGCCCTGGAGGGCATCTCTAGTTGCAGTGGGCAGACATATTGGCATGAACCATTGGCACAGCCATTCAATGCTGTAGGTTAATGCCTTCTTTAACTGCAAGTTAAATCAGGCACTGCAGACAAAGGAACAGGCTGCCCAGAGAAGGAGCCTTGTACAAATGAGGACAAATGTGTGTAACATGCCAATTTTGTGGAAGAGCATATAAGGTTAGTTTCCTTAAGAAATTAATAGTTGGAAGTACAAATTACTGTTGTGTTGTATAAACCATGTTTTGCCTTTTTAAGATTCTTGATAAAAGAATAATTTTAAAAGCTAAACCTATAGCTCCTGCTGAAGATATTTTCCCTCAAATTGCAGTATTCTCAGGACTATTAAATGGATGATGATTAACCAGTGCAGAAATAAAATGTACTCACAAATTTATGTACCAAATAGATCAGATTTTACTACTATCTTATTTCATTCATATTGGAAAAGTTAGGGTTCTATATATTATTGTTTAAAGAGTTTGCTTTTTTCCCCTAATTTTTGACTTCTTTCAGTTGTGCATTTCAATAATTGTATTTTTTCATCATTTCCTTGATATTATTCAATGTTACCATGCAAAGACCTGCTATATCCTGGGATATACCTTCCCAAAAGCCAAAGAAATGTTGATGTTTGTATCAAAATAAGGGCAAACATTACAATCCCAATTTAGGAATATATTTACCCTACAGATTAAATGACAGACTAGGAAAATATTTTAAATGTTTATGAGTGCATTACAAATGTGAGGTTGTATTATTCAAGCTGTTATTGTTGTTATCCCAGGTCTCCTGCTGATTCATCAATCCAGATGTTTCTGAATTGTACTAATTGAAATCCTTTATGTGAAGAATTGCTTTCTTTATTATGTGCACTAATTATTTATTAATGAGAAATAAAATCCCTTTCCCTTCTCTAGTTTTGTGTCATCATTACAATATGCTCATTATTTTTTATCTGTGTCAATTCTATGTTGATGTTGTTGTTTTGATTAAAAAAATCAATACTCAATAGTTGGGGGGGAAATGTCATGCCAGAATGATCCAGTTAAGAATTTTTGGTCGTAATTGCATATTGAACCCAAAACACTAGGTATGCACTACAAATTATAAACAACTATAAACTTACCCCATCACTGAAATGAAGCTATCTCCAGGGTGGCATGCAGCAGCTGGTTAACAGTGCCCAGAAGCATGGTGCTACCATTTCAGAGAGAAGATGTGAAAAAATATTGTTATCAGTTGAGATTAGAGGGAAATTAAGGTAGGCAAATGTAATTGTTCAGACTGGGATTTGTCTAGAATACTTTCGGGGAAAAAATGAGTGTCACAAAGTCTGAACACATATTCTTCAAAAAATATGTCCTTTCCTCCTATAGAATGGCAGGTGGGGAAGAGGAGTAGAACATTTAAGTGGATAGCACAGTCAGTGAAGGAAGTCAGATGGTGAAAAAATAAGCATGTTAAGGGTCAATATATCAAAAGTGTTGGTTTTTTTTTTTAATTTTTGCTTTATAATATTTGAACCAGAGGCTACTTATTTTTAGGAGCTTTCGTTCTCCACCATTTTCCAATCTGCATACACAGCTGTTGGGCAATTTGACATGGGTTTCAAAGGCAAAAGAGTGATGGCCAGCTGTGACAGGATCCTGGCAGAGGTAAATTTGGTTTTCTCTCCTTCAGTTAAGTTTCTAAGTGATCTGGTAAGGGTTCAAGTGAGGTTCGGTACCCCTAGGGTTTGCTGATTTGACTGGCTTTCCCTCTTCTTCAACTGACTCTCATTTCACCTTCAGTGTTTCCAGATATTTTCAGCCATGCTGCTAAACAGCCTGTGCTTTCTGCTTATCCAGTGCCAGTGGAAAGCAGCTGTGAATGGTGATGTGCTGGCATTTCATTTTGCAGCTACAGGGCTTTAGGGTTTGGTAATTTTTTTTTGAAATGTGGAAATACAAGTGTCTGACGTTTTTTAAGTGTGAGAATAACATCAAAGTGTGAGAATAGCTCTTACACTTAGATGTTATTCTCACACTTTAAGGGAACAAAATAGGCTTTTATTGGTATGCTTTACTTTACACTTACTGTACGTGGAATACATCATATTATTTTTCCAAAGTTATGATATAAACAGATAACACAAAAGTTTTGTTAAAGCAAACATTTAACTGGAACATCTGCCAGAAACAAAAAGGAAGAAAGTAAACTGTCTACCAAAGCAGATGCCACTGTTTAAAAAAAGAGAGAGAAAAAGGTGTCTTATGATTCATAACAATTCTTGATTTTAGCCTTCCAAAATGGCTAGTCAACATGCACTTTTTGGATTTTTTCTTTGTTCTGAACACTGTAGCCAGGAAATTCAAAAGATACAGTAAAAAAATATGCAATTGACTTTTGCCCTAGAGGAATCTGAATTACAATCTCATGACATCTTATATAAATAACTTTATTCTATACCACAAAAGACTTTTAACAAAGTTAAGACATTCTTTGACCTTCTGTCTTTTCTCTTTCCCCATCATTAAATACAAATTTAAAATTATTATTAAAATTAGGATGAAAGTAATGATTTTTAAATCCTTTCATGTTTATAAACTAAAGTTTGTTAAGAATCATAAACACAAACACAAAAGCAGCACAGAACAATTTTTGTTGTTTTGAGTTCATTAATTTATTCCACCAATGATTTAGTTCTGTATATTTGATGGTGAAATCATAAGAACTTTTTGAAATACAATTTCAGAGTGAAATGAATCCCAACTCTAGTGGATTTTAATTTGATTCCCAGCCATAAGTTACAACCTTTAAAGAAAGTAATCATTAACTTAAGTGACTTCCACAACCCAGTCTTGATATTGAATATTTAAGATATCTAAATATACAAAGTGAAGGGAAGAATTGGAACATTTTTCCAAAGTTAAATTCACAAACTTGCTTTGCATTAATTGACCTGGTAAATACAGAGGGAAGAAAGGGAGAGGAAAAAAAATTCTATCTTCCTTGAATTGTTTAAATTATTGCTTCATTTCTCATCATCTACTTCATGGAGACACAGTTTTACAAATAGCAATAATGCCTTAGAAATAGCAGAATACAGTTTCTTTTACATCATTTAGGAAAGTTGACTTGTTAAAAGGATAGTATGTACCTAAGGGGTTTGGGAAATAAATGAAAGTTCTCGGGTACTTAGAGGATTCACATAAACCTCTAGGGCCCACTATAGATGTTAAAGGCCATCACTCATTTTATTTCTATTTAGGCAGAGTCAGACCAGGGTTTAGCCAGATTTTAAAATCTTGGAGTATTCTACTTGGAGATTCAAGCCAAGTACATCTAGTTCTACTCTAAATCAGGATTAGTCTGTTTTATTGTTTTACATAAGTATTCCTTATAAATACTTTATTTCTCATTAGGGTGACTAGAAATGGGAGCTTTTTTTTTAACTCTAGGCTCAACAATGGCTGGGCATAAGTTTTGAAGTCATTTATGAAAGTAAAGGTCCAGGCACTAAAAGGTTTCTAATTCTAGCACCCAAAAAGCACCCATTTCACTTCATCTTTTCCTGCAGATCAATATCACACTTGCATGTTGGGCATGATATGCAAAAAATTAATTAGATTTCTCCTAGAAGAAATCGGACAGTATTCCCAGAACTTTGCCTCTCAGTTGTATTTTATATAGTTTTCATGAGAAATTGCCTTTGTGTGTGGGAACTTAACAGTGTTTGGCTACTGGCAGATGTTTATTTTCACTGAGTCTAATGATGCAGAAAGTAGTATGAAGGAGTAGGTAGGTGTTGGAATAGGTGGGTGGTACCAAGGCAAATGTTCACAGAATCCTAGAGCTAGAAGGGGCCTTGGAGCTGTGTCTATAAAATGTCAAAGCAAACAGTCAATTCAATCAAGGAATGACGAATTAAGCAGGGGGGAAATCATCTCATCAGCCTTTGTTTCCCCAGTTCTTAGCATCACACAGTAGGCACTTGACAATGTTTCATCTTGTTATTGTTTGCTTTGATACAATGTAGATATAAACTGAAAGTCCTTTGCTATCAGCTATAAAAGCTTTTCTGGTGAAATAAATTGTCTAACAACCATTACTCTGTGCCAATTCTCTTTGATCTCTCGGCATTAACTGACATGATGGACTAACTCCTTTCTTAGGAGACAATCTCCCTAAAACTGTGTTTTTCTGGGTCTCTGATGGCTCCTTCTCTGGTTCCTATTTTTAATTTCAGTCATTCTCCAACATCATTCATAAGCCACCATCATTTTTCTGTCTATTCTCTATTGTTTCAAGAAGTTACTAAGCTTGGTTATTCTGGGCAATCCTCCTTTGGTTTCAGTTTCCTCATTTGGAAAATGAGAATAATAATACTAACGTGCTCACAAAATTTTTGTGAATATATCTCAATGGATATCCATTGAGATAATTTATATAAAATGTCTTATACATCTTAAAGCAACATAATTGTCAATGATTGTTATCATAAGTATTTGCAGTATATAGGACATACATCATAGAACTGTGTGCATTATTCTGTTTGCAATATTTTCATGCACCATTAATAATTGTAAAATCATTCCTTTTTCAAAATACATGTTTTGGTTTACTTAAAGATAAGAAAAAACCCACAGTTTTATTAATATACTTTCTAATGACCATTTTGCTTTTTTACACCTCTTATAGCATACTTAGACATATTCAACAATTGTGTTACTGCAGTGGAACAAATCTGATGAAAAATGGGGCTATTTTTATCAAAATGCCAGATTTCAAGATGGTAAAGTGTTCCATTTTGATAAGTTGGTGATACATATCAGGACTTATTCTAGCAAGTTCTTTATATTTATAAAAGTGTCAGCAGTGAAAATAACACAATTTATACAGTTCAATAATATAAATGTACTAAACTAAACAGGGCAACTCAAAAATGTACAAATACTCCCCCCATCCCAGAGGTACAGTTTGGCCTTATTTATATAATTGTAAGTTTGTATTCCTTTGTTTTTATAATTCTCAAAACAATACTGTCACAACTAGATTATTGTATATCTAAATCGCAACGGAAATTTTTTGTACCTTGGTTAGCAAGGGACAAAAATATTTTTATTTTTATTTTTTACTTTTAGAGTAATTAAACCATAGATCACAGAACCATGGAACTGGAATAAATCTTAATGATTCATCCATTTGTTTCATTTTAGTGGGAAAGAAAATGAAACCTGGAAAGGGTGAGTGAATTGTCCAAATTTACCAAGTTAAGTTGTGGCAAAACCAGGAGTATAATTCCCAGTTCCCTGACTTCTAGGTCAATGTTTTCTTGATACATCTATAAATTTAAGATAGTTAGGTGGCATAGTAGAGTACTAGACCTGCAGTCAGGAAAATTTGAATTTTAGTCTTCCCTCAAACATTTATTACTTTGTGTTACTATGTAAGTTACTCAACTATCTCAGCCCCAAGTTTTTCATTTGTAAAATTATAATAATAATAGCATCTAACTTATAGGGTTGTTGTGGGGATGAAATGAGATAATACATACATTCATATATGCACATATATATATACATACATATGCATATATATTATATAAAAACATTTTCTAAACTTACAGTCCTATATAAGTGCTTATTATAATTACTTTTATTATCACCATTGTCTTACATTACACATTATAGCCTATTTATATTTACTAGCAAAAATTTCATTACTTATCACATGAACATAAAATTAATCATATTGTACCATTTTTTTAGTCATTGAAAAGAAAACTTTTCTCAAGAGCTCTGCAAAGTTCATATATATTTTTTGTAAACAAAGGTGAAAATGATTTTCCTTTCTTAATTGAAATCCAGTCATTCTAGTATATAAAGAACACTCAACTAGGTCCTCATAGTTGACATACCATGATAAAGGTCATGGTTTGCATATCTTCAAAATACCCTTTCAGATTTGCAGAATTAATCATTTTCTTAATAATACATCCATGCCAACTTTAAATGCTATTACATGGAAATCAAGATTAATTGAATTTATTTTTCTAGAATGGTTGTCTTTTGCATATTACTCTGAGTTGAGCCCCAGCAAGTTTACACTTTGTACTTTATACCCAATAAGGAATAGATTGAGGTGGAAAATGCCTCCTCAGTGATATCCACACATTTTTCGTTTCTGCAAGCAAGGGATAGAGAATGCCTTCCAAGCAACATGAATTATATAGATGTGTGTAGTATTTAAATGAATAAATCACAATACTATCTGTAAATGAGTATGTTTTAAATGTGTATTTTAAATTAATTTATTAAATTAATTGATTGATTAAAGTAGAAGAGACCTTAAAGATGATGTAATCCATTCCTTTTTATTTTATCAATGAGAAAACTGAAATTATTTACTTAAGACTACTCAGCTAGGTAGTAACAGAGCCAGCAGTACTTAGGTCTTCTGTTCTTTCTGTGATATCACCCTACCTCCCCATTAGATTTGCAAGCATTGATTCCCTTTTCATTTGTTGGTTTAGGAAAGGAATTTGGATCCAAGATGACTATATATCATGACAGTTTTGGTGCTGCTTTAGCAGGCATTGGCATGAAATCTATTTTGCAAGTATTAATAACTTTGCAAAAAAAATTAGATCTTATTCAGAAATGATATAAATATTTTTAAAAATCTGTTTATTTTACAGCTAAAAAATGGATATGTAAAACATTCAGATATAGGAGGTGACCAATAATAATCCAAATAATTAAGAAAATGAAATCCTGGCAAAAGGAATGGTTAGGTGAAAGGATAGGAGCTCAGATAGAAGACAGTAGTTCAGGATTAGTAGTTAATTATTGTTAGTTGCATATCATATTGATAAACAACTTCACTTTGCTAACCAAAAAGTATCTTGTTATCCCTTAATACAAAGGTTATCTTAAATATGTTTTGTCTGATCTAAATTATACATCATTAGAAAAAAACTGTAGTAATTCTTAAATTATTATTAAATAGATGCTCTATGACAATTTATATTTATAATTGATAACTATTAAATGTCATCACACTTGTATTTGTGTTCTATCAGTATAATTATCGAATTTTATTTCTAGAAGAGATTTTAAGATGCATCAATTCAGTCAACTCTCTTTAACAGTAAAGATCAGCATTCTATCCCATTCATACATTATTTCAGAAATAATTTTATTTAATATTTATGGCCATGTCTTTATCCAGCATTGTATGACAGTCAGAGAGTTTAGGCAATAAAGAAACAAAAATAGGTTCAATTTAATATAGTACCAGTCTATGCAATCTTCAACAGGTAACTTTCCTGTATTTTTCATTTTCCTCCTTTATGATGGGAGACTAAGCAAGGACAGGGAAGAGTTATTTTAATTCTGTTCAATTAAATATTAAACACTTGTTACATAGAAAGCATTACGTTAAGCCTGGAATTATGAATGAATGAATGAAAAAACATTTGGCACTGTGCTTTGTGCCAAAAAGAAGAGAGAAAATAGGAAAGCAATACAGTTCCTGTCCTCAAAGAGGATACATTGTATTAATAAGTGACAACAATTTAGAAAACCAGTGACAAGGAAGTCTATTGTCTCCTGAGAAGATGTATGGATGGTGAGTGAAATAATATGGTAATCAGTTATCAAGGGCACCTTTCCAAAAGTAATGGTTGTGTTGATTTGCTTAAAGTTCCCAGAACAAGCAGGAGAAAAGGGGTATAGGAAATACCTGACTAGAGGCAAAGTTGAAGATAACTAAGATGGAGGCACATGGTTCTAACAAAGGGACCACTCATAAGGATAAAATTCCACCCTCAAAGAATTTGTGAGTGTTTTGGTTACTTTTTTATGGTAGGGAATGAGAAGTACTTTGAAGGCTTTGAAGGAAAAGAAGGATTTCAATATGGCAGAAGTGTGACTGTTCCAGACATGGGAGTCAGCTTCTTGGATAGATGTATGGAAGTTGAAAGAGTTGGGTTGAGATAGGGAACTTCTATCAGTCCAAGAGTAAAATTAAATTGGAAGAGTAGATTGGAGCCAGATTATAGAAAGCCTTGCTGCAGGGTAAGGTATTTGAAAGATGTTGTGCAGATAAAAAGTAAAAGGGCTTGGCACTGATTGAATGTGGGGGAAGGAAGATTCAAAGATAACTATGAGGTTTCAGCCTAGGTGACTGAGAGATTCATAATACTGTTTCACAGAAATATGAAAGTTAGGAGGAGGAGGATCAAATTTGGGGCAAGGTAGAGGGAGGGGGAAGATGATGAGTTTGTTTGGACATGCTATATTTGAGTTATCAGTAGAGCAAAGAAATTAAAACTATTTAACACTTATTTGGAATAACAACTCACATTTATAATAGTCCTTTAACATTTGGGAAATGCTCCCCTTATAACAGCCATATGAAGAAGATGGTGCAAGTGGTATTATTCTCATTTTAAAGATAATAATATGGAGTTTCTAAATTGTTAAATGACTTGCTCATATAGCTAGGAAATATCAGTGACTTGAGCCCAGGTATCCTTACTGATTCTATTATCTAGTACTTTTTTCACTATTCCATGCTGCCCTTTAAGGAAGAACTTCAGATGCAAATTTAGGAGGTATCTAGCAGATGTCAAGCCTTTAAAAAATAAGATCATCAAGGGAAATAATATCAAGTGAAGAGTTATGAGATATGAAAACAGCCTTGGAGGAATGTGGGTAAGGTTGGGGAAAGGAGGAAGAAGGGGCCTGTACTTAGGGGATGGAAAGAATAGGAACTATCCAAGGAAACAAAGATGGGACCATCAGAAAAGTAAGAGAAGCAAAAGAATACATTGTCAAAAAATAAACAAACAAGGAAGATTAGGAAGGAGGTGTTGCCAGATGCTTTGGAAACATTTCAAATGATCTAAGAAAAATATTTATCCTATAGAGATCATGATCTCTGTTTTGTACTGAACTCCAGGTCTCTTTACCCTCCTATTTCAAGGAATTTAAAGCTTGGCTCCAACTTTCTTTCCTCCCCAACTTCTAACAGTATACTACAAGATATCAGCATTCATGCTAATGCTTTAAGTACCCTTACCTCTTAGTTTCTCAAATCTTATGGCCTTCTCCTATACTCCACTTCAGCCATAATAGAACAGTTATTCTTTGCAGCTCCCAAAATGGATAATAGCACAAATGGTTCACTTTCTTACCTGGAAACTTCTTCCATTCCACTATCTGACTATAATATATTATCATCATATCTCTTCCAATGCCCCAAACTACTCATGCCTTTGCACATGTCTCTTATGCCTGAAATGAAATACTTTCTCAGTGCTACTTTATGGAATCCCTAGTATCCTAGGCTTAAATCAAGAGCCATCTTCTAATGGAAGCTTTTTTGATTCACTCAGTTATTAATGTTCCCTGGCTTCTCAAGTTATCTCAGATTTACTCATCAAAGCACCTGTTGTTTTCCTTTGGTAGAATATAGGGTCCTTGAGGGCAGAGACTAATCCATATTTTTTTTGTCTTTTTATCCTCAACCTTTAGTAATTGCATGAGTTTAATAGTCCTTAACAAATGTTTATCGAATTAAGTTGGCAGTAGCTTGAGATATTTTGGTCAAGGAAAGATTTTAGAATAGTAGAACATTTGTTGTTTATCTTAAAGATAGGTGAGATCTAGATTGTTTAAAGACCGGAGGAATGAGCCATTACAGAAGGAGATATTGAAGAAGAGACAGCTAGAGACATACATACAGTGAGACAAAAACAAAAAGAAAAATAGAGGGAAATAAGTGAGATCAAAGTAAAATAAACTTGTACTATTCAGATCAGATGGACTAATATGGGAAACAAGAGCACAGGTGGAAGAATTGATTTTAGCAAGAAGGAAAATCAACTGCTTCTCTGAAATGTCTAAGAATAAGGAGAGACTGGGGCATTACAAAGAGATTTTGAAGTTGGGAAGAGAGATCATGAAAAGCTGAAACCAGTTAGGTAATGAATTCAATTTTATTGAACATCTTGAATAAATTTTGAGGTGGCAAGTCCCTGATCATTCCTTTTTGCATCATTTCTAAGAGCAAGTGGTATTTTGATATCTTGGATCAGAAGCAGAAGCCATTATAAACAGAATTTTTATTACTATCCCTTTTTTTCCAGGCCACTCTCTCTAACCCATATTGCACAAAATGGTATGTACAGTACCCTATGGTCTATAGGCATTTATCTTGTGTTTTATACTATTTAGAATATCTGTGTTGTTCAGAAGTTAAATATAATTGAAGCCCAGTTGATGCCTTCGGATTGATTGTTAGATGGTTGACCATCTCAGAGAAAAAGGTTCTGAGGAATGAGTTATTTAGACCAGGGAAAAACGAGGAGAAAAGTTTTCTATCTTCTCATCTATGACTAACTCATGGAACTCTGGTTATGGCTGAATGGGCTACAGGGAAGTATTCTCTCTTTCTCATGTTCATTCCCATTTGACTGGGAGAGCTTTGGCTCTTATTAGGTATTGTAGTAACAACTCCCATTCAACTAAATGATGAAACTTTTTGATTCAACTCTATGAAGACTAATCAATTTATTCTCACTAGATGAAGTAGCATCACTTAAAACTTAAAGTTTCTCACTGTTTATCTGCTCCAAAATCCCCAAAGATTTACCTACTCCTTAGCCTCCTGAAGAACTCTCCATGGCATTCAGAAGAGGAAACTATTTAGGAAAATATCTAGAAATAGGAGATCAAAGAAAGAATAGACATATCATTTCCATGATGACTTGTAAAACTGCCAAATGTAGAGTTTGATTTTCTGCCCAGCTGGAAAGCCATTTAGTGTTAACGAGACATGTGAATCCTTAAATTATTCATTTTTATCATTTTCAGCCATTTTAATTCACAATACTAAGTGATTCTTAAAAAGAAAAGAAAAGAAAAGAAAAAAGGCATTTATGGAAAAGAATGGCAAACAGAATCACCACTCCCAGCCAGTTTTCTGCATTTGTGTGCCATCATAAATGAATTTGCTAGGCTCCACAGGTCTTCAACAGGGACCATTGACATTGGCACTTAGATTGGCCAGGATCACTGGTGAGCTTGTGTTGATTTGTTTTAGTTATTACCTATAGATGCTTCTATCTGTATAAGTGCCAGTGGTTTGTTTACCCTGAGAATATTTACTCACAACAAGTCTCTTGTGATTTGCATTTTACTTCTCCAGAGGAAATTCAAATGGAACAATGCTCTCATCTTCCCTAACAAAATCCTTAGCAATAAGAAGAATAGTAAGGTACAGGGAAACCCCTGTTTTTAGCAAACCCATATTTAATAAAAGCTTTTATGTAGGAGGTGGATTCTCACAGTTTGCCCAGAAAGAGAGATTGCCAGGATAATATCAAAATGCCATCAATTGCCATAATTTCTCTTCCCCCAGTTCCACCTGATTGTGAGAGTTCATTGTGTGATGAATAGGACCAGCAGTGCAAGGCAGGTGCTTGACCAATAATTATAGTTGTGATTATTTTCATTTGTACGAATATCCAGGGATTTCTGTGTCTTTGCCCAATAGATAGCTGATTGCAAACCCTACTGACTCAGCATCATCTGAGATTTTAAAAATCTTGAGTTCACTTTCTTTGGGGGAGGGGTATTTGGTTTTTGCTGAGACAATTGGGGTTAATGATTTGCCCAGGGTCACACAGCTAGGGAATGTTGAGTGTCTGAGACCAGATTTGAACTCAGGTCCTCCTAACTTCAGGGATGGTGCTCTATCCACTGTGCCACTTAGCTGCCCCAGAGAAGGGGTATTTGGTAACAAGCAATTCAGGTCCTATATTACTTAACTTCTCTATTTGAAAGTATACCACTGAAGAGGAAATTAGCAGTTCAAGAACAGTATAAAATTTATGAATCAAACCTATGTTTAAAAAGAAGATAAGTTATCATGGAACCATAATCTTCAAATAGAAAGGTTAAGAGTATAACCTCCACATATTTAGAATCTCCAAACTACATTTATTTTAGCAAAAGACCAAGTGCATTTTCTCTTTTATTTTCCCTTAAAGAAAACTGACATTATTGTGAATGAAACTTTTTTTAACTACTTGAGAAGTTAGAGAGATTAATTAGCACCTGTCCTATCACCATATGAAGTTGATGTGTACAGTGCATGGGCTTATGATCTGTGCCAGACCACTTAAAATGAAACTGTAGGGTTTCAGAGATTGACCCTTGGAAATTTTCATAAATTAAAAATCCAGAACCAACCTATTTTTTAATGTCCTCACCATTTATTTTGATAGATGAATGGAATTGTACTGTGCAATCTGTCTAGATGCACCATATTAATGAAGACAAATGAGCTTAAAGAACATGTCGAAAAAAGTGAGGGTTTAAATTTTCTAGTTCAAATGTTCTATCAAATTAAAGAAAATTAACTTGAATGCTTAACATTGGAAATCTTTTGGAAATTTAGAATGAGGAAAATGACTAGATTATCCTATAAAGGGAATGTAGAATATGTTATGTATCTAACATAGCTTATAATTTTTTCTTATAAAGAATATTATAAGACTAGATGAGAGTAAATGACTTGCCTCTTTTTTGCTATTAATGTTTGCTCTATTTTCTCAGTCAGTGAAGCAACAGTGATTTGAATGTGGAAGATCCAACATAGTCAGGAGTTTAGAGATAACAAAGGTGCCTCATAGTTTCATCAGTTGTGTGTTTCTTCACATCACACATCACTTCTCACAAATTCCTTGTTTTGTCTTTATCTTCCCTAGTGAAACTCTAGGTTTCACTTGTTTAATAATCTGAATGAGGAAGATTTAATATTCTTTCCATGTCATCTTTTGAAATAAATTGGTAATAGTGTTATTAAAGCCATTCAGTCATGACAAATAAATCTAGTCCATTTCCTACACAGAGACAAACTGCAAAACATTGTTTAACGTGCATTCAGGGTCAGAGGGCATAGTCAAAAGCACACATAAAAGCAGTTTAGAAATTGTGATACACTGCTACTCAGAGAAGGTCCCCTGCTGTATCTTTCTTGGGTAGGTGTCTAATATAGTAATATATTTATAATTGGATTTTAATTGCAATATGATTTTTGTGTGTGTGTACGTTTCTGTTTGCTGCAATCAAAGGACAGTGCTTGAAATGAAATTACATAATACCTCTCCCAGGGCAATTCACTGTCTACCAAAAGTATATTAGAAAATAAAATCTAGGCAATGTTGTTTAACTAAGTTAATAAGCTAACCTTGTAAGTCATTTTATCCCTTGGATATATGGAAGACTGATGAGTCTATTTCACATTTCCTCTTGTCTTCTCTCCATAGTCTCCATTCCTCTTTTTAGCTAATCCTCTCCTTTTGAAAGTATTTAAATTTAGTTTATTAATATCTTTTACATCCAAAATATTAGGCATCATTTTTATATATCAAAAGGTGGGATCGAGTGTTAGGCAGTCAAGTGAGGCTGAAAACAGGATTATTTAATGTTAATCAAGGTTAGCTGTTGAGTTACTTAGAACAGGAGATGGGTATAAAGAACAGAGAAATAAAAAGGGTTGAAAAATACCTGGGGTTATCTTTTACTATATAGTTGCCATACTTTAATGCTATAATTCAAAGGCAATTGGGCATTACCATTTGTCTTAGTTGGTTCAATAGTTTCCTCAAAATGATATTGTCAAGTTCATATTACCAGTATGATATTCCCTCATGGTAAAAATAAGACCTGTTTTCATTAAATCTCAAATAATTTAAAGAATTGTTATGGTAGAGATTTTATTTGGCTTTTGGGATTTAGAAATCATAGCTTTGAAAGAAAGTTGGTGATTTCAAATTATCTTTACTGATCATCCTTAATATGTTTTAAAGAAAAGCAATTAATTACCATCCTCTTTACTCTCTTCCCCATCCCCAAAGGAATGGAAGTAAAATGGCTTTTTAAAGGGTAGGGTGTGTTTTATCAGTTTATTATTTATAGACAGAGAAAGAAAGAAAGGTCCATAGATATTCATCCCTCTTTTTTTTTTTTCACAGATGAGCAAACTGAGGCTCAGAAAATTTAAATGGTTTGCCCAGGTTGCCTGAGCTAGTAAGTTTCTTAAGAGAGGATTTAAATCCAGGTCCAATTCCAACATTTTATCCATTACTCAAAGTATTTAATTACAAAAAAAAATCCAAACATTATGGTAATTATTTCTAAAACAAGATTATCTCGTGTTCTATCTAGTTCTAATAATGTAAGATCATCAGAAATTGCTTCATATTTACTTTGTATGTATTTATTTGTGTGCATATATTATCCCCCAGTAGAATGTAAGCTCTCTGAGGGCAAGAGCTAATTCATTTTTGTCTTTGTACTCCTAACAGCTAGCGTAATAGTTAGCACATAGCTGTGCTCAATAAATAGTTAATTGAATTACATGACACTGTGATTCTAACCCAGTTTTTACAATTATGGACTATTTTGGATCAGACCAAAACAGTTTTGAAAGTGTGAATTATTTTAAAAATTAGTAGACTTTTAACTGCAGGGACTTATTCAATACTAGCATGACTACCTTGGATTTCTGTAGCTTTTAAAATCAAGTGAGATAAGCACATTATTGCTTTAATTTACATTAATGATACTAATATGTATACTAATAGCCCATTCAGAAGACCATCATAATAATATTAGCTGCTAGGCTTTTGTATTTTGTATCTACAATAGTGAGGACTAGTTTTTTTTTAATCACCTTGTCCAATTACATAAGGGTTTATTTAATATTACATCTTTGTAATATTCTATTTTTCCCCTCTTAAGAAATGCTCTTTAGTGAAACTTTCTTTTTTTTACAACAGTGTGATCGCTGGTCAAAACAATAATGTTAATAAATGCAAAATGTGGCATTTGTTAAAAAAGGAAAGGCAGACTGCATTGTTTCTACTTTATTTTAGTCACCACCATAATAACTGAAAAAATCCAGAAAACAGATAAGTAAAGGGGAATAGTTCTCTTGTTTTTTCCTTTCTATTTTTAAGAGGGATGGGTTGATAAGAATATTTAGAAAGTCTGTCATAGACTTTTAATCATAGAGATTTAGGATGGAAAGTGCCATCCGAATCCATAGAAAGAACTATGGAGACTGACTACGGATCAAAGAATATTATTTTCACCTTATTTTCCTTTCCCATGGTTTTCTCTTTTGTTCTGATTTTTCTTTCACAATATACCCAATATGGAAATATGTTTAATATGATTATACATGTATAACCTACATCAGATTGGTTGCTAACTTGGGGAGGGGAAAGGTAAAAGAGGGAAAGAGAAAAAAATTGGAACTCAAAATCTTACAAAAATGAATGATAAAAACTATCTTTACATATAACTGGAAAAAAATAAAATACTTTTAAGTGAAAAAAAGTCTATCAAAAGCTAGATACTGGGAAAGAAGCACTAAAGTTTTGATGAATAAGGAGTAGATTTTAACCATGTTGAATAAGAAAAGAAAAATACCAAAGAAAAGGGAAGCTAAGGGGGAGAAATGAAAAGCAGGGAGACAGAAAACCAAGCAAGGTGTGCAGACTGGCAAAGCTGAGATTAAATTCTCAGTTTTTGAGTTAAGTAGGAAAGAAATTACCGTAGTTGCTCATATCTTCAGCTTTGTCACATGAAGAGAAATGGAAAAGTTAAGGGTGTTTTTAAGGGCAGGTCATCTACATGCATCTTCATCATTATTTGAAGCTTTGGCTGCAAGAGTGGGGGAGGGAAAATGGAGACAAATGGGAGATCCCCATAAGATGCTCTTAAAAGTGCAAAGAGGCTGCTGAATCAGCATCTGAGCAGGCACATGGAACAAGCAGAATGCCACTGCCTCCAACTGCATCCATTTTCTTCGTGCCTGTAGGCAAATTGCATTCTGGCAGGGAAGAGACTGGAAACAAAACTAACCAGCATGAATTATTATAAGCCACACACTCTGAAATATAAAAATAGTCTTATCCCCGTGTTTGCATTACCTCTGAAGAGTGATAAAGGAGTAGCTTAAAGGCAAGGGACTTATGGAAAAGGGGATTTAGGGGGGAATTGCCAAAGAGGCTTGGGGCAGAAGCTTTAGGAAGCAATAATGATTCTTTTTTGAGAAAAATTAGGAACATTGGAGTGGAGTGGAATTCTGTCCTTCTTGGAGAAAGGCCTGTAATGTGTTTCTGATGGCTATAAAACTGTGGAACCTGGGAAGCACTCCTTTCAGTAGGAAGGGCATTGTAATCACAGAGCATCCATAACTCAACTGTTCTAAAGTCTGGTACAGAAGAAGGTGCACCAAAAAACTCCCTTACTGACCATTTATAATGGGAAGGTTCTGAGAGGATTTGTGAGGTGGGAGATAATCTAATTCAAAAGGGAGAATGTCCAGAATATTTGGCTTGGACTCATTCTGAGAATTATGGGTCTCAACCTGAGGCTTTGGAGCTTCAGAAGTGATCTATAATCATAGCATCCCACAGTGGGGATAGGTACCAAGGTGATGCAGTATGGATACAGCACCAGACTTAGAATCAGAAAAAGCTAGGTTCATACTGTGCCTCAGCAGTGTGAAGTTGGAAAAGTCATTTATCCCTTCTTAGTCACAGTTTCCTTATCTGTAAAATAAAGGGATTGGACTCAATGGCCTTCCAATTCCAAAATCTGTTATCTTAATATTTAGCTAAGAAAAACTTCTTTATAGCCGTACCTACCTCCCAGGTATACACTGCTAGTCACTTTAAACTTCACTTTAGACTCAACTCAAAATTTGGAGTCACACCTAGAGGGACAAGAAGAGGACTAGAAAGAATGGTATATCCTAGTTCATCATCGTTCTCACCAAAATTATGACTTTCCTTTTTGTTCTTGAGCTGCAGGGTATTCATGTTTTCCTTAGAACCTAGTAGGTACTTGGTTCATTAAAATCTAAATTCTTGTCTTTTTTGAGGACATCTTTAGACTCTCCTTTCAATCAAAAATTTCTTTGGTAATTTTTTCTCTTTGATGTGCCAAAAATAAAAAATCCAAAACCACATTAAGAACAAATATTCTTTTTTGTTCACATGGCAAAGCTAAAATAAGAAAGGAAGTTCTCAGATCAAGATTTTGCCATTGCTCAGTGATCAAGATAACTGACGTGTCTATGTATACATACAAACATACAGATGTGTGCACACATATTTATATGTATATGTGTGCACATATACATACATGTATGCATTGTGTATGTGTGAGAGAAAGAGAAAATATGTGTATTGTGTTGTTTAAGGTTAGCAAAATGCTTCATATATATAAAATGTCATTTGAGCCTTAAGCTTATAAGACAGGGACAGAGATAGCATCTTGATATTAAAGATAAAGAAACTAAAACTCAGAGAGACTATTTGATGTAATCATGATCATTTTGCTAGGAAATATATGTTAGAATTCAAAACAAGCAACCTCCAATCCTATCTCTTAACTTCATCACTCTTTTTTTATTCCATGATGCTTATGATCCTATGAAAATAACTACTTTTTGTCCCTAGCACATTGCCTTGTACCAAGTAGATACTTAATAAAGGTTTGATGATCTAAGGCCCTTTTTAGCTCTAAAATTCTTTGACTGTGGTTCAGAGTTAAAAAAACAATGGACCCACATTTTTCCTGTGACTGGCTACTCCATTTCCCCATTTTTTTTCTTCAGCCATTTCAAAAATAAAGTATGAAACAGTGGTACAGTATCCTCCCCAAAGAGTCAGCTCTGATGCTAAGATAAAGAAAAAAAAAAGGGAAAGAGTTGCAGCACAGAGAAATGCTGAGAAGCCTTTGTAAAGTTGTTTACTTCCTTGCCACTATTGAGGAGGTGATCCAGAGAAATATCAAGTGAATGTTTTTATTCTTCCATGTAGTTCTTATTTCCCTGGTGTTCATAGATTGTATTAGCCTTTATGCTTAAGCAGCCCATCTTATATTGTCCAGGATTTCATAACACTGGATGGCATTATGCTATTATCACTTTTAATGTGGTTGCAATGTTCATAACCTGTGGTACATATATGGCCACTTATTATAAATTGAACTTGGACTATTTTTTATCAGAAGTTCTCTCTCTTTTTTTTCTTTTGGCATCTGCACTGGTAAGGGCTTTTTGGGATTTCTTTAATGCCTTCATGCAAAGGGTACATATTCTAAATTGTTGTCATTTTCTGCCTTTATGCAATTTTTTCCCATTCCTAAGAGCTTTGTTACCTGAATATGAAGAATATTACTATTCAGATGGCCAAATCACAGGGAATCTCAGCGATACCCAGAGTCTTGTTAGGAGGGCATTACTTCTTGCCCTTGGTGTATAACAGATTGTGATTGTGGCTTGTACTGATGCTAAAACACATTGCTGAGATGAGGCCCCAAAGACAGAGTGAGAGAAGTGGAAATGTCTCAGGGCTTCAGGTGGTAATTTAATCACTGCTGACTGAAGCCTTGCTGGCTTGCAAAAAATAGTTCTATCTAAAAGAGGGTCCCTCTAGGAAGGGAAGTTGCTATCACCTCAGTAAAAGATAGTGAGAGCTATTGAAGTCATTTAGATTTCTAAACTTTTTCCAGGCTAATGCAATTCCCTCTGGAAAGTAAAAATATGATGCATCCTTCAATAGAAATTCAGCCTTTGGTTTTGTCATTCTTTGCAATGTCATGAACTTTCTCTAATTTTCCCTTTACTCCTCTATTGTGAATTTATTTTAATAGAGAATAAGAGAAAAATAGATGGAAGAGGTGACAGGGGAATTGACTCTTGTCCTAAGAAGAGACATTTAAAGATGGTCTAATCTAGCACCCCCTCCTTTTGTCATTTTTAAAAAACTTCTTTCTTCCTCTATTTTCTGTGCTGTGGCTCCATCTTTCCCTTTTCAAGATTCTTCTTTTACAAATGGGTAAACCAAGGCCCAGAGAAATTGTCTTGTCCAAATGTCACACAGGTAATTAGTAGCAGAGTTGCCATCTGAAGCAAAGTCCCCTAACTACAAATCCAAGGCTCTTTTCAATTGTTCCATGTCTCCCCTTTCTATATATGAACAATCCACAGTTCTCTATGGAGCTCAATAGGACCGCTTCCTGATCAGTTATTTCCTACAGATCAGTCCCAGGGTACCATTCTTTAGATATCCCTCAGGAAATGTCCATTCATGTTCACTTCCTCCTATAATAGTCTCCTTCCTTTTTGTGGCCAGTCCATCATGCCCTGCCTACCTTGCAAGGCCCAACTTAAGATGCATCTCCTCCATAAAGCCTGCCTCAAATATTCTAGCCCACATCCATTTTTCCTTTGTCTGGCTTCCAGTTGTACTTCTAGAAAGGATCTTCTAGTTTAGCATTTAAAGTGTGTTTCACTTGCATCAGTCTTTTATTCCCAGCTAAATAATATCTTGGCTTTACAACTTATAGCTCTGGACAAATCATCTTAAAATCAGAAGAGAATAAGCTCTATAGACAGAAGCCACCTCAGCAACTATTGAGTTCAGTCCCTTTATTTTACGGATAAAGAAACTGAAGCCCAATGAGATTAAGTGATTTGGGCAAAGTCATATGGTAGTGTCAGAATTAGGCAATGAAATTAAATGTTCTGACTTCACTGTAATTCACCATCTCAACCTATCTGAACTTGTGAGGTTACAGGATTGGACCAGATCAATCAAACAATCATTGACATTATTAAGTACCTACTGCTGACCCAGTGTATAGAGGGCCAGGCCTGGAGTTGGGAAAATTCATCTTCCTAAATTCAACTCTGAGTGTGTGTGACCCTGGGCAGGTCATTTAACCTACCTTGTGTGCCTCAGTTTCCTCATCTGTAAAATGAGCTATAAAAGGAAATAGCAAACCACTTCATTATCTCTGCCAAGAAAACCCAAAATAGGTCTAAGAGTTGGATACAACTGAAAAAAATGACTGTAAAGCAGATGTCAGATACTATGCTAAATATTCTCCCAAATGTCTCCAAATCATATCATATGTGATCATTCTTTTGTCATTCATCCACCCACTTAGCAAGTTCTTAAATTATGATAGATTTCAGTGGTCCATAATTTGGATAGCAAAAAAATACAGCTGTATTCAATATAATTGGCTTCTTTTGTTAACCTATATACTTCATATTTTTTTAAAATTTATTTAATTTGAAAAAATAAAGTAAGAAAAAAAAACAGAAAAGGAATACAAAACAAAATAAAACAAAACAAAAGAGAACATTGTCATGTGCCAGCAGAACATGAGGGAGGATTCAAAATATGTAACAACAAATTACCAGATCAAGAAAGTATATATATTAGTAGAAGAAATTATATTCATGAGTATCCATTTTTTCTTTACTTCCTTATAAATTGTTCTTTGATTCTCTGCTATTCACCTTATTTACTCTATTCTTTCCCCTCCTTTCAATAATACCCCTCAAGCAAGCTAGTTAAGAAAAGATGTATTTATATATACATATGTAGATAAGTAGATATTATGTAGATGGATACATACATACATACATACATACATTTACTCCACATATACACACATATCTTTCCTATCCCTGGTGACTCTTTATTTAAATTCTGCTCCATAACTTGCTTTACTATTACTTACCCTCCTCTCACCCAAGGATCCCTCCTTTGCCTTCTTTCCTTTCCCTTTGCTTCCCCATCTGCCCACCCCTCCCTCTTTATTTCTTTATAGATTTTGGAGGGTGCTATACCCTTTATAGTATATATGTAACATTGCCTATTGAACTCATTCCTGATGTCACTAGGTTTTTCAGAACTATGAATTCTCCTCCCTCCTCTAATGCCTCTGTAACTATTCTTCCTTTGCATTTCATTTATATAACATGATTCCTATTTCTATCTTGACTCTACCATTCTTTCTTTTGAGCTACCCTATTGTTGATGTGAATCTTAAACATATAGTATACATTTACCACATTAAAAAAAACAATTTGTGCATATTTAAATAATTTATCCATGTTTAGTTCTTTAAAATTGATCTTTGATATTGTCCCTTATATGTAAAACTTTCTGTTAAGAAAGTTCTGAAAATCTGCAAGTTCCTTGAATGTCCATTTTTTCTCTTTCAAAATTATAGATAATCTTACTGGATGTGATATGTTTGTACACAGGCCTAGTCCTTTTGATTGTAGGTAGATATGATTTCAGGACCTGAGGTCTTTTATTGTGACTGCTAATAAGTCTTGTGCAATTCTAATTTTAGCTCCAGGCTATTTAAGTTGTTTTTTTCTTGTTTCTTGCAAAATTTTCTCTTTGATCTGGGGGTTTTGAAATTTGACAATACTATTCCTTTTTGTTTTCTACAAAGGATCTCTGAGGTGATGATTGATGGATTTTTTTTTCTATTTCTATTTTCCCTTCATTTTCTCTCACTCCAGAACAATTTTCTTGGATTATTTCTTGCATTTTTATGTCAAAGTTCTCTTTTTGGTCAGAACTTTCTGGCAGTCCAATTATTCTTATATTTTCTCTTCTTGGTCTGTTCTCCAGATCTGTCATTTTTCTTATAAGATGTTTTATATTCTGTTTTGTTTTTTCATTCTTCATAATCTGTTATATTATTTCTTGGTTTCTCATAGCTTCACTGGCTTCCCCTTGCCTGATTCTAATTTTCAAAGAATTATTTTCATCTTTGAGACTCTGTACCTCCTTTTCTAGTTAGTTTTTTTTTTCATAATCTCATTTTTCTTGAAATTTTTTTTAGTTTTTCCTCACTGTCTCTCATTTGATTTTTTTTTTTTTTTTGAGTTCTATAAATTCTCTTTGGGCAGGGAGCCATTTTAAGTTACTCTTTGGGGTAGAAGCTTTTTTTTTTTTTTTAAACTAAAGTGTCCTCCTATGAGGATGAACCCTGTCTTCCCTGATCCCATAATATGTTTCAATGGTGGGGTTCTTTCTTCTTTACTGGTACATTTTTTTTAAATAAGAGGTATTAGTGTAAATAACTCTAATTATGAGGTAGGGAGATGATACCTCAAGCTTCCTTTTAGCTCTCCCCTCTGACCAGGAACCTCAAACCAAGCACCCATTCCCTTTTTATGCAAGTGCTGGCAGCCAGCAGTGTCCCTGCCACGCTGCTTTTGCATTCACCGAGTTCTGGTTCTTTCTCAACCAGGCCTTCATCTCAGCAGCACATCTGGATCTGGTGTTCCTAATCAGCCAAGGCTCACTCAGTCCCCCTGGACTCAGACTCAAACTACACAAACAGTCTGGGAGGTGAAAGTCCCCTGTGGTTCTTGCTAAAGCTCCGATCACACCTAGCTAGCCTGAGGGATCCCCACTTAAAGTTCTGCAGAGATAGCTGAGAGGTGTTTGCACATCAGGCAAGTTAATCCCTAGCCTGGGGTCTTTCTTCAGATCTTTTCTGATTGTATCTGAAGGACTCAGGTTCTGCCCCAAGTCTTCTTGATTTTTCTTTAGTCTGTATTTGCCCTGAGATGCAAATTTGTGCCATTTGGGGGAAATCAAGAGAACTTGAAATTTATCAATCTATTCCACCATCTTCCCAGAATCCTCCCCTCTATACTTTAGTATTTAAAATGAGAAGGGGTCATAGGCTTCACCAAATGGCCAAAGAAACCCATGACACCTAAAGGTTAAAAGTCCCTGACATATAGTAAAAATTTCAATAAATACGTTTTAACAAGTTAAATATTCAAGATGGTTTTCATTACATGAATAAATGAATGTTGTGCTATCACTGATAATTCTTCCTGATAAATCATCCTTTAGGAAGAAGGTGTCATCCATGAGATATGAGACAAAAAACCCTTTATTTTCTGTTTTGTTCTGTTTTAGTTTTCTTGAGGGCATAGGGGTAGAATAGGGATTATGGAAAGGAATGGCCTTAGAATGACCTTGAAGAACAACTTAAAAACATTCTCCCATTTGGTACTGGCTGGGGTCTTCTAAAAGCCAATTGTTAAATTTTCAGTGTGAGCACTTATACCTCAAAAATCAAGGTTAGATGTCTTATTTTGATGACTGTCTAGACTTAAGACTTAAATGTTAATACTGCAAAATCAACTTAAAACTGTGTTATGTATAAATGTTTTGGGAGAGTCAGTTGTTAAACTAAATATCCTTGTCTCCATCCCTTTTGCTATCATCCTCCTCACTCTCTCAAGTCTAGTTATAAGTGATTCCAGGACAACCTTATTTCTTTTTTGACAGTTACTAGACTGACAGAGAAATGGCATGCTACAGATATTATTATCTATATTTGAGCAAACAGTTTGAATATTAGTACAAGTATTTGGATTTAGAACTAGTTAAACAAATAGACCCCAAAAATAAAATCTATATGTGAAACTGAAAAGAAGATTCTGGTTAAGGGTCACAAAAATCTATCCTTAAATTTGTTCTGATCACTTTTTTAAATCAATGACTTAGATGAAGACATGGATGCCATATCAAAATTACAGGGGGTGGGAACTGGTAAAGATGGCTATCACTACATGATAGAATCAAGATCCAAGAGGATATCAACAGATTGGAACAATGTGCATTGTACAATAACATGAAATTAATCCATATAAATGGAAAAACTCATAACTGGGTACTTTAAAATGTGTCTTTCCTCCCTCTTAAAAATTACAATAGTACAATAGTAGCCTATTTTCAATATTATATCATTTTTACTATTCTTTATGGTGTTTCAGAAGTAATCATTAATGACAATCACATTTGTAAGTTATTTCATAACTTTGGGGTATAGTTTTCAAAAAACTGATGACTTGTATTCAGCAAAATTAATGAGGTGCTCTCTTATAATCTTTCATTATCTTGGATTTGTTTTATTTTTCCTACCATGAAAACCTTTTATCTTGATAGAGAACACAAAGCAAACCAGAATTGAATAGTTTAGTCTTCTCTCCTTGATCCACTGTCATTGTTTCATTAACCCCATATGGATAACCTCCATCCTTTTTTGCTCTTCTATGCCCCAAGATAATTTTAGAAAGTCTTTTTTGTATTGTCCTTAACAGTTATCACAACCCTCAACTCATCCTAAGGATATGCATTCTTAGCATTATTTTTTTAAGAGCATACTATTCATTTGTATTACTTTCAGTTATCTATATTTGTTTCTGTTTTCTGTATCTTAAGGTTTTGGAAATATGTGACAGCTTAACTGATGATATATTTTCTTTATATACAAACTATTCTTCTTGAGTAATCAAACTCTTCATACTTGCCACTACTCAAAAAAAGTGAATTGTAATTTTCAGTTCAACTTTTTAAGATATCTCCAAAAATTTGTTTTCTCCTGCAAAACCAAGATGCTATTTGAACAATTCTGCTATTGCAATTAGAGGAGAATTGTAGCAGTATGCATGGTACTGAGTGACAAATATTCTGTCTTTAAAATAAGCTCATCTCTCTGGAAAGGATCTGGTTTTTGTGAGATTTTTGTATGGGGTCAACTTTAAGTGGTATCCTTGATTACATGCATTTGCATTTCATAGAAATCTTTATGACAATATGGCTTTTATAGTGGAGTAATATCCAGGGTGGAGATAGAAAGTTTTTTTTTTTTTTTTTTTTTTTTTTTTGCGGGGGAGGCATTAAAGCAAGAATTAATAAGTGAAAACCACACTGTCTTTTTCATTGAGATATGAATGGTAGTAGAGCCAAGGTGACTTGAAGACCTAAAGTTCAGCAGCAGCAGGGGTACTATGTATTGGTGGTATCTCTATTCATAAATATAGGAGACCTTTAAAAATGACAGGATGGTCTTAGTGAATTGGTTAATGAGACAGAAGATTCAATGTGCGTTTCTTCAGGGATATTTACCCAAGTAGATTTTTTTTTCCTTAAGCCAATCAGATCATAGACTTCATCTAAGGCAGTTAGGAAATTCAGCATCTATCAAATTCATTTTTATAAGGACAGTGTATGTCTGCAAAATAGCTATTTTACAAGAAGAACTGCTCCCTCCAAGGCATTTTTGCTTTGGTAATGAGTTCTGTTACACAACTGAGGTAAATGTTAATGCCTAATTCCTTTTAGCCAAAGCAACAAACATTTCACTAATTGTAAATAAAGCACCCAAATTTGCATCCTTTTCAGTAAGGTCCTCATTGCACTTTGATGCTAAATGCCATATTAATTTAATATTTTTCCCGTAAGGAACAGATGCTAATGTGGTAATAACTCAGTCTTTTTCCCTACTATAGGTGACACATTAACTGTTTGCATCTCTTACCCTTGTTTGTCAGTAACCCCTAAAGTTTTAAAGCTGAAACTTACTTGAGAAATTAGCTCACAAGTGGCTTCCAGTCTTAGGATAAGGCTGAAATTTCAGCTCTTTGCCTCCTTCTCCTTTGTTCCCAATGGTTTTGTGGAGAAGGAAGAGGTGACATTGGATAGGCAAAGAAATGACATCAGTCTCTAGGCCTTCAAAAAATGACTCTAGTTTCTTCTGTGGTGAACCAAGTTAACGGTGGAACTACAGCCTTTAACTTCTAGCTTTGGTGGCTGAAACAAAAACTTTGAGGAGTGACATTTCTGGATTAAGGGATTAGGTAATGACTATATTGTGGGCATAGGAATTTAGCTGCATCAAGCAGGCAAATTGTTCCATGAGACAGTAAGCTCTGCTCCTACATTTCACATGGGAAAATGGAAAATCACATTTTTAGCCAATGAGGAACAATTTTTTCATCATTTCCATTTTTAGTAGTATCTCCAGGTCTTAATATGTTACCTGCTTTGCCTAGATGGGGCAAGTAAAAATGATAATGATGGATTTGATTTAATAAACTATTATAATAGTTGACAACCTAAAACAAGTGTCTGATTTGTTTGTAAAAATTAGTAAGCTAACCAGATTCAGTATTCCTGTTCTTTATATTAATAGCTCAGCAAAGAATAGAAGCTTCTTTTTGCAAAATTCCACTGATTCTATATCCAAACATATTAAATATCCTGTGGCAAAATGGAGACTCAGAATGATTACAGACACTTTAATAATCTGGTTTCAAATTAGTCAATTCTAATATTTCAGCTAGTCATTTCTCATGAGTCCAGTGATAATAGCCCATGTCAGTATAATTTGTCCAGATTTTCTTATATTATCTGCTGGATGCCCAGATCTTATTATTTATTAGTTTCTCTCTCCTTTTTCCATCCTCCTTTTGTAATTTATTAATTACATATATCTAGAATATTTTATACTTATATTCCTTAGAAAGCATTTTATAAACAAATGGCATGCCATTAGGGACAACAATTCTTCATTTTAATTTAATTTTCTAAAACTAGTCATTGATATTCAGTATATAGAATTATAGAATTGCTACCTTTTGATCCCCTGGTTCCATATTAAGGACTTTTTTTTTTCTTAGCTGTGTGATCATGGCAAGGCACTTCACCTCTATGTCCCTCAGTTTCCTCATCTCTAAAATGGGAATAGCTAACTTCCAGTTCTGTACAGTTTTAAAATTATGCTTAATGAGCTTTGAGTAATAGGCTCAGGGGTATGATAACTGAATAGAATGATTGTTTTCAAAGTCCCCAAACTGGGAATTTTACCAAACATGAAGAAGACAAGGATTGAATGGTGGGAGATCAGATGAGAAATAGAACTATGCAACTTCATTAGGTGGTCTGGGCTGGGCAAAGTATATAACATAATGACTGCTTTTCTACATTTGGATAATAGATTTCACTTAATGCAGCCACAGACCACATCAGCTTTTTTGTCCATTGTACCCACTGAAATCCTGGTATCTTTTTCAATTGAACAGTTTTGGCCACATGTCCCTCATTTTGTATATGTGAAGTTTACTTTTTTAACCTGAGTATAAATTTTTTACATTAAATTTCATCTTATTAGATTGAGCCCAACCTTCTAGCCTATCGAACTCTTTGGGGGAACCTGGCTCATCCAACAAGTTAGTTATCCCTCCAGATTTCTGTCATATGAGAATGTGGTAAGTATGCTATCTATGCATTTATTCAAGTTGTCAACAGAAATGATAATGAACCTGAGTCCAAGCATAGTTTCCTGGATTTCTACATTAGAGTCCTCCTTGGAAGTGATGTGGAAACCTTAATAATTACTTTTGGGAATCCAACCATTTTTAATCAATATCAAGTCTGCTTCACTCTTGTTTAACCCATGTCTCTCTAGTTTGTCTATAAGAATACTATAAAAGAATGTGTTAATTGTTCTAAGATTTTAGTAGCCTACATCTGTAGCATTTCTCTGGTCTTCCAATCTGGGAAACCTGTCAAGAAAGGAAATGAGACTATTCTGGCATGACCTATTCTTGATAAGCCATGATAGCTCTCTTATGCTACACCTATTTCTTTTCTTGGATGTTTATTGCTCTCCCTTTAATAATATTTTTTAAGTATTGCTGAGAATTAAAGTCAAACTCAGTAACCTCTAAGATCAGGGAATGAGCCACATGTAGCCCTCTAAATGTAACACAATGGAGTTTTTACAAAGTAATATTTACTTCCAAATATACAATATTCAAACATATGCCCCCACCAACTCATAATCCTCCTTCTCACTGTACTACCTCAATTCCTGGGGAGGGGAACAAAAATGACTTAACTCAGTTCCTATAAACAGTTTCATTTTTAAGTCCAACCCCCACTCACTTGAACTCAAGTGCTAGATATCCCACCTTTTCACAGTTAAGGTGACTTAAGTTTGATTCCCAGGAGAAATGTGTCCTAAGAAAGTTACAGAAAGGAGGGTGGGAGAAGTCTTCACAATTCTATGTGAAGAATTGCATCTAGGGAAAATATACTAAGAGTGAAATGAATTGCTAGTTTATGAGTTGGGGAGCTTTCAGAATAAATGGTTGAGGCCCAATAAAGGAATCTATTGAACGACTGACCCATATAGTGGAAAAAGTAAGAGGAAGGAAGGACAGAAGAAAGAAAGGCAGGAAAGAATAGGGAAGGAAGAAAGGAAAGAATGGAGAAAAAAGTGAGAAGGGACGAAGGGAGAAAGAAAAAAGAAAAAAGGGAGTGAGAAAGAAAGGAATCAAGTATTTATTAAGCATTTACTATATATTAGGCACTGTTGTCTCATTTTGTCCTCACAATAACCTTAAGAGATAGGTGATCTTATTATCTATTTCACATATGACTAAACTGAGGCTTACAAAGTAAAGTGACTTGCCTATGGAGACACAGCTGAATTTGAACTAAGGTTTTCCTGACTTCAGATCAGTACTACAGTCCATTGTATTATATGACTGCCTCTATTTGTAGTCAGAAGCCAGTCACATTTCATTTATTTGAGCTTAGAAATTTTGGAAGACTTTTCCTTTAAAGTTTTTGGCTACCTACAATAGTTTATTCAACTATTAAGCACTATATGGAGAATCTTGTCTTCCAGTTAGTTGTTGGGCATTTGTGAAAGGTAGTTTTGCTCATCACCCACCAAAATACTGAATAAAAACATTCCTCTTCAAGCATGAATAAAAGCAGAATAATTATGATTATGAGTCAGTGAGATCATAGGGGCACAGCAAAGAAGCATTTTCATCAGTAATTTAGGGCTAGTCTCTGTTCTTCACATTTCTACTCAAGAAACATAGGTGGCTTTTGACAGAACTCGTCATTTTTCAATAAGAAAAACTTCACAGAAAGACAGCGTGGATGAGCAGACAGATCACTAGACTTGGAGTCAGAACACCTAAGAATGACACTTATAAGGTATAAAACTAAGGGAAGCCACTTCAAGTAAGTCTGAAATTGATTTTCTTGGGAAGAGAAAATAATGATACTTGTATTAACTATCCCACAGACAGTTGTAAGGAAAGTACTTTGTAAAACTAACAACATTCTATCTATCTCCCTTCCTTCCTTCCTTTGTCCCTCCCTCCAACCCTCTCCCCCTCTTTCTTTTTGTCTTCTTTCTTCCTTTCTTCCTTCCTTCCTTTGTTTTTTCTTTCTTTCTTTTTTGTACATAGACATATACACACATATCAGTTATTACTTTAGCTCCTGCATTAGGTGACATAAGTTAAAGAAGAAACATAAGCATTAAACTGAGTTTAAAAGTGAAGAAATGGGCTAAGCTACATTCAGATCCCACATTTGATTTTCACTAACACCAAAGGGAATTTTTCTTAAGCTGTGGATTTCCCTATCATGATATGTATCAGAGTGAACTCATTGCCACTGGAGCCAAGAGGATTGAGATGTGGAATGATTTTAGGGCTTCTTTGTTCCAAATGCATTATCAAAGTCATCTAGAGTAATGAGAGGCTTTCCTCCCACTGATAGACAACAAAGCTTCAAACTTCTTTTTGTATTGATTTCTATCAGTGCCAAGGATAGTATTCCATATACATTAGGTCCTTGGGAAAGCATCAACTGATGTCTGGCATTTTAATAAAAAATTCTTTTTTTCTTTGTTTTTTAAAATAGCAACAAATATTGAGCACCTACTGTTTGCCCAGGGTAATACTAAGTTCTTTAGAAAATTCACAGAAGGATAAAAGAAAATCTGACCTCAAAGAGTTTATAGCACTCTCTTAAATGAAGTAATAATGGATAACAAAAGAGAATATTTTATAATTAAATGCTAAATTTTGTCATGTAAATGTTGGAAGAGTTCAAAGAAAGAGATGAAGGATGTTTTTCTACTTCACTTGTCATCCACAAATCCAAATGTTATGTAGCCATTAAGAGTCAGCTTAAGCCCCTCCTCTTGTACAAAATCAATTTTCTCTTTGAATTTCTAGAGAATATATAATCTACACCACCAATTTGATACTTCAATATATATTATTTTGTGACATTTCTTGTAATAAAAAATTTTGTGATTATCTAACTCATAATTTTTCACCAAACTCTCAAAATCTGAGTATCAAAGATGTTTTGTATATTTCTATCTCAAATGAACTCTCTCTCTCTCTTAAATATAACTCTCAAATTAATTTTAAGCTCCTGGAAAAATAGCATTTATGGGGCAGCTAGGTGGCTCAAAGGATAGAGCACCAGCCCTGAAGACAGGAGGACCTTGAGTTCAAATCTGGTCTCAGACACGTAACATGTCCTAGCTGTGTGACCCTGGGCAAATCACTTAACCCCAATTGCGTCAGCCAAAAAAAAAAAAAAAGAAGAAGAAAAAGAAAAAGAAAAAGAAGAAAAATAGCATTTATACTAAGTTTTAAGGTTTGCTAAGTGTTTTACAAATATCTCATTTTATCGTCCCTACAACTGTGGGAGGTAGGAGGTACTATTACCCTCATTTTACAGATGTGAAAACTGAGGCAAAGAGAGGTTGATTAGCTTAGGATCACATAGCTAGTGAATGTATGAGACTGGATTTAAAACTCAGGTCTTCCTAACTTCAGGTCCAGTGCTTTATTGTGCCACCTAATCCATGTTTCATGTTTTTTTGTCTCTTTGTATTTCCTATAGTCTTTGTCACAAATAGTCCTATGTATAAAACAATTGATGAATGTATATATAGTGTCCTCTTGAAGTCTTCAGAGACTATGAAAAATGGTTTGCTGCCATTATAGCATCCCTAAAAGAAGAGTCCAAATTGAATGTTTTGTTGTACCACAGATACCATCCTAGTTTCTCAGACCTACTCTAGTAGGTTTTGCCATGCTAGAAAAGCTTTGACTCTAATACCAACAACAGTTGCTTTCAGGGAACCAACCTACCGAGCATTGAAGTGGTTCATCACTAGTGAGCATCACTACCATGATCATCAAAGTGATAGTAATTGTATTAATAAAGTAGAAGCTACTTTCATATAGAATGTATTATGTGCCAAGCTATGTACTTTACAAATATTATCTCATTTGATCCTGATAACAACCCTGGATATTTGGAGAGAAATTCTTTGGCCCTGACAACCCATAGCTTGTTCTAGACAATAGGAGGGAATTGGTCAGAGTGGAGTAGATTATGTCTTGGGGAATAAGGGATTCATGGGTAATTTTTTACACAATTAAAAAAAAAACAGTTTAATTCAACATTTAAAGGATTTTTAAATGCAATCAATGTGAGTTTACCCTTAATTCATATAATAAAAGCTAATAATAATATTAGCTAGAATTTCTACAGCATTTTAAAGTTTGCAAAGGGCCCTAAGAATTTTATCTCATTTGATTCTCTCAACAATCCAGGAAGGTAGGTTCTATTAGTAGTATCTCTATTTTAAAGGTGAGAAAATTGAGATAAGTACAAATTAAGTAGTTTGTCCATGGTAACACAACTGAGGCAGGATGTGAATTGAGATCTTCCTATCTCCAGGCTTAACACTCTATCTACTATATCATCCAACTGGGTTTCTTCTTATGGAGAATATAAGTTTGTAGGACTTTGAGAGTTACTGTATCTGAAAAATTAGCATCTCCAGTCTTAGCTATGCTGCTTCTTGAATGACAGACCTTGGTCTATTTTGTTGTCCATTAGAAAGAGTTCTCACTTTTGAACTGTGTTTCATTTCTGGTTCTACAATTAACTACCTATTTGAACTAGAGTGAATCATTTACCATCTGTGAGTGTTACCTCATCTGTCAAATGAGGAGGTTGGGGTAGACGGCCACTGAAATTCCTTCCAGTTCCAAATTTATATTCCAAGAATCCTAAATCACATTCAAGGAAGGTTCCTTTAGACAGCATGGGAGCATGGGAGATGAATTTTAGTATTTTACCCAGGATCCTTTGTAGACCACACCCCTCTCCTTTCTTTACCCCAAAGAAAGAGAGAACCAGCAGGTCCTGGCCCTCTCCTTGTGTTTCACAAGCTGTTTACACAAACCCAGAGAGGTTAAGAGTCTTCCCCGTGCTTGTCAGGCTTTCTGTTCTATGAAAATTGACAGAGCCTGCAGGCTGAGGGGCTAATTTTAATAGAAATAACCTAGGTGGGTTTGTTAATTTTCTTGGTTCCCTTGATGATCTGTCTGCATAGCATGAAGGTTCTTTGATGTGAGTGGGAGAACAGAAGGATATTTTGTGCATAGCCAACCATGAGAGCAGTGCTGGTTCTGCTATAAAGAGTAAAAAAAAAAATGACAGGTAAGTTGTGTGGAAGGTGAAGATTAGAGTGTACATTGTTTGGAGGTCTTTTGTTTATTTGTTGGGTTGTTTTTTTTTTTTTTTGGCAAATCTTAACCTTGTAGATCTAAGATTTGACTATTTCTTCTAGCCACAAATTAATTTTTGTGAACTCTGAATTTTTGTAGTTCCAAAGGAAATTGAACAAATTGGCAAATTACTTCATAAAAGACATAATGAATGTCCAGGAAAAAAACCCGATAATGCCTTTTTCAACAAAATCATTGAGATCTAAGAGAGTTTGATGTTATTCTTTTTTAGTTACATAAAACACAGTATTTGCAAAGTGCAATTTCAGTCAAGGTTATATAGGTCGTTCAGCATGCCCAAGTGAACGGGCTTGGGATTTCTTCTCCCTCTGCATGCAGATAATTTGAAGCACTGTAGTGTTTGCAGATTCCTTTGTATACATCCCAGATACTACTGGGATGTGACTTTGGAGAGGAGAAATACCTGGATTCAATAAATGTGATGGGAATTGGAATACAGAACTTAGCCTTCCAAGCCAATGTTTGACATATAGTAAGAACTTAATACATATTTGTGTTTTTCATTCATTCATTCAATCAGTCAAAACAATTTTAGATTATGTCTCATATCTTTGACATGAAGAAAAATATGCAATCATGCTTGTTTATTTTGTTTTACTTTTTTGATCCCTTTAAGGGGAAAGAACATTGGATTGGGTTGTATCTGAGATGCATTATGGCCTCACTGGCAAATCATTCACCCTCCTTTTCTCTGATTCTTCTGCCCTAAAATTCAAATAGTGGTTCTCTATCTACTTCAGAGCATTATAGTAAAAATCAAGTGAAAAGGACAATCAAGTGTACCATTTTGAAATATTACTTAATGTATGGTATAATAAGGTTGCTAAGTGGTAGAGTGGATAAAACTCAGAGCCTGGAATAGAGAACACTCAACTTCCTGAATTCAAATCTGGCCTCAGACTGGGTAATTCTAAGCAAGTCACTTAACCCTATTTGCCTCAGTGTTCTCATTTGTAACATGAACTGGAAAGGCATCTTCCTGAATTCAAATCTAGCCTCAGCTATGTGATCCTGGACAAGTCACTTAATCCTGTTAATCTCAGATTCCTCATTCTATAAAATGAGTTGGAGAAGGAAATGGCAAATTACTCCAGTATCTTTGCCAAGAAAACCCCAAATGGGGTTACAAAGAGCCAGACATGATGGAAAAATGATTGAACAACAAGAAAAATGGTGTAATATATTAAGCACATATTAGGTTTTCATATAATACTTGAGTGATTATTTTTCCACTCCAAGTTTAAAAAATTAACAACTGCTCAAAATCACAGAATAGAAAAAATCTGATGTAAAAGGAATGGGATCTTTCACTGTTTGTCTAAATGTCTTGGAACTATTAGGAAAATAGCTCTACAATCTAATTAGTAATAGTAGTGCCTGATTTTATAGTATCTTATCATGCAGGGAAGTATGCCCCTACCAGTATTGGAGGAGGAGACAGGAATTGTTGAGATGTTGGTATTGAGGGAGTCTGTTAAATCTTGTGTAGTAAAGTTGGGGTACTCAGAAGAAAGAGTTTAAATAACCCTATATCAAGGGAACAGAGAGAGAGAGAGAGAGAGAGAGAGAGAGAGAGAGAGAGAGAGCTCTTTTTAACACTGAGAATAATATTAAAGTGTATTTTGCCAAGAAAAGAAACCTGGTATTAAAGATTGTTTTCAAAAAAGCTTTGAAAGTCAGGGATTTATGATGGGTGAGGTGAGGAGTCTGAAGAAGGAGCTAAAAGTGTAGTGAGCCAGAGCTCCCCAGCAGTGGCCCCAGTGGTACAGAGCAGCCAAAGACAGAAATCACAACTAGAGGAAGAACTCCTGATTTATTATTTTAAAAGAAGGACGTTTACAAGGTATGTGGGGGAGAAACAAACAGAAGTTCAGATCTCTGGCCCATCTCTGTGCCAACTGGTAGAATTTCATTGGCCGGGGTAAGGATGTACACTTCCTAAGGTAGAAGCCCATAAAGTTCATGGGCTGCCAGGCTTTTATAGAAGGAAGCATGTGTTGACTTCTTTCATTTATGGAGTCTGGATCAATGCATAAAGATATTAGTTACAGTTTCTATTCCTTTCAGAGCCATTCAAATGAGGGTTAGCAGCATATCTATTCTATGGTTTCTGTTGATGGGCAGTCAATTAGCAGAATCATGATTCAATAAGCAAAGATTAGTGACTGAAAAGCTGCAAAGTACATTGATAAGCAGCATTCATTAGTGGAAAGAGCACTGGACTTGGAATTAGAAGCTGATTCAAGTCTTGATTCTATTATCAGTGCCCTCATATGAGCCACTTATTCTGAATCTCAGTTTCTTCATTTAGAAAAGAGGCTCTAGCATTTCTCCAGAATGTTGTGAGGAAAATATTTTATAATAGACAAAGTGATATATTAATGAGAATTATTATCATGGCACAAATGTCATTCCAGTAGAAATTACATTCTTTCATTTTTGCCATGCTCACTCCTTCACTCTTCTTGTGGCTGTGCTCCTGACTCTCTGGTTGATATTCCTCCCTATCCCTCAGTAGCCTTCTCACCTTGGAAGATGCCTCCATGCTACGACCTTCTCTCCCTGGAAGATACCTCTACCCCTGTGGCCCTCTCCTCTTATTGACGAATTCCTCCAAGAATCTGCATTTTGAGGAAGTGCCCATGTCACTGGTGCTCACTCCTTCATTCTTCTCTCAGCTCCACTACTGATTTTCTGGACTACTCCATCATGCTCTCCCCATGTATTTTTCAGCTCCCTTGTATGTATTGTCTTCCCCCATGAGAATGTAAGCTCCCTGAGGGCAAGGTCTATCTTACTGTCTGAATTTTTGCTTGTATTTGTATCCCCAGTATCTGGTATAAAATAAGTACTTAATAAATACTTATTGACTTAACTTGTGTTTGTATTTCTAGTACTGGCATAGTGCTTGACACATATTGTAGTAAGTGATTTACACAGATTGGTTGAATTAAATTGAATTGAATATTGAGAATTTTGCTCATAGGGATAAGTTGAGGGACTAGAATTTTCAATACATACCACTTACTATACAAAGTGCCAAGGACCACTAAGTAAATGTTAGTTGATGGAATTGACTTCCAAGAATGTCAAAAACATCTAAATAGTAAGAAAAAAAATCATATTAGAGTTTTAGAATAGACAACCAAAAATTCTACTCAGAGCTTTTAAGAGGTAGAGAATGGTGTGTGTGTGTGTGTGTGTGTGTGTGTGTGTGTGTGTGTGTGTTTACTATGAATTCTACCTCTTATTTTCTAATATGCAAGCTACCAACAAATTGTGGCAGATAAATTTTCCCTTGTTGGTAATTAAATTTATTTTATTATTTTTTCCACTTAATGGTATTTTGCTTTTTCCAATTATATGTAAAGATAGTTTTCAATGTTCATTTTTGTAAGATTTTAAATTCCAAATTTTATCCTTGTCCTCTTCCCAAGACAGCAAGCAATCCAAAATAAGCTATACATATATAAACACATTAAACATATTTTCATATCATTCATGTTGTAAAAGAAGAATAAGAACAAAAGGGAAAAACAACAAGAAAGAAAAAACAAAAAGCAAATTTTAAACAAGTGAAAATAGGGGCAGGTAGATAGCACAGTGGGTAGAGCACTGGCCCTGAAGTCAGGAGGACCTAAATTCAAATCCAGACTCAGACACTTAATACTTTCTAGTTGTGTGATCCTGGGCAAGTCATTTAACCCCAATTGCCTAAGCCAAAAAAAAATGAAAATAATATTCTTCAATCTACATTCAATCTCCATGGTTCTCTCTCTGGATGTGGGTGGCATTTTCCATTACAATTCTTTTTGGAATTGTCTTCAATCACTATATTGATCACTATATTGCTAAGAAGAGCTTAATCTATCATAACTGATTATCATACAATATTGTTGTTACTATGTACAATATATTTATATATAAAGTAAATCCTTCAAATCAGATGTCTAAGGGCAGATTGGCCTAAATTTTGTTTTCTGTTTTGATTAGTATTTAATGGAGGAAAATGGTTCTTTATCATTAAATTAATTTCTCAAAAACAAAGTCGTAAAAAGGTGATTCTTATAGTTTCACAACTTGAAATAATTATTTCATTGAACTAGAAATATATCTCATCTTGATGAAAATATTTATTTATAGTTTTGAATCCATCATTTCTAGTCTTAGAAATTACTGGAAGTAGTAAGAAGTTAAGTGACTTACTTGCTCTTCCAAAAATCAGTATTTTCACTGGAAAGATTTGAAACTGTCTTCTTGCCTCAAGTCCAACCTTTTGTCCATTATACTCAGCTGCATTGAGAATAGCAAATTGTATAGTATGACTAATTGTTTTAGCATGAGCCTGGAAGGCTTACATTATTAGTACATGAAGTAGGATACCAAAAAATGTCTTCTTGATTGGAACCCACTTTTGCTCTTGTGGCTGAACTTTTTTAATCAAACCATAAATTATATCCTTAACTTATCCAGTGTTAAAGGTCTACCTTCAAATGGAAGAATGATTGAGGGGTTAATAACCACCAGTTTATGCTGAAGAATTACCATGTTGGCAAATGATAATACCTTAGTGAGATGCAGAGCCAAAAAAAAAAAATTCCAAATCTAAGAAAGTAGCAGAAGCCAGTAAATGAGCCAGTTTGAACAGGATAAGAGACAGCTTCAATCAAATGGGAAAGACCACAAGAAGAACAGGATGGAAGCCAGAAAAATGGAAACCAGAAACCAACCATATATACAAGATCATAGTGGGGACAAGTTGCCTTATGACAAGGAATGCACTATGTGACAGGAGCCAAGGGTAGGCTGGCCTTTTTGTTTTGTTTTGTTTTGTTTTGTTTTGTTTTGTTTTGTTTTGTTTTGT
>JAJPUD010005214.1:73981-112545 GCA_023553655.1 Myrmecobius fasciatus | reverse complement strand
GTTTTGTTTTGTTTTGTTTTGTTTTGTTTTGTTTTGTTTTGTTTTGTCCAGACCTGTGGTTTATGCATATAGTGAGCTCCCTGACTAGGAAATTCCCTCTACCATTACAGACTGCAAGTTGGAGTCTTTGAATATTTCTTAGCAGTGTGGAAAAGCAAAGCGACTTTTGCAGATTTCAAAGCCAGAACATGTCAGAGGTGGAATAAGAACACAGTTTATTCTGGTTCCTAAACCAGCTCTCTATCCACTTTGTCAGTCTTCCTCTTAGTTTGCTAACTATACCTACATCTAAAAGGAGATATCATCTTGATACCTGGAAAAGAGGAGTTTTGTTCATTTGTTTATATTGGGTGCTCTTCAACCCCTAAAGCAAATGTTGAAGGTTAATAGTTGGAGGTTTGGCAGTCTTCCTCCTCCCCTTGTCCCTCCCTCATAGAGTTAAAGACAATATGTGCTTTCCAAAATAAGACTAAGAAGATAAGAATCGGATTTTATATCGAAAGACATCACATGGTGTGGTCATTTTCTAATTATTTTCCTGATTTTAGTTGCAGCTTGAGAAAATAGGCAGGTATGGCCACAGGAATTAATAGTACTTAGTGTTGCTATTGTGTTTTGAGTAGACTCCTTAGTGTAAGACAAAATATCTGAAAATGGAGATTTCTCTCTCTCTCCCTCTCTCTCTCTCCCTCTCTCCCTCTCCTTCTCCCTCCCTCCCTCTCTCTCTCTCTCTCTCTCTCTCTCTCTCTCTCTCTCTCTCTCTCTTTCTTTCTTTTTGTTCCCTGACTGCAGATGTTACAGCTAATTGTTTCTAGTAGGTAAAGAGTGGCCCAATTTTTCAGTCTGTCTAGTGATGACTTCTCATTTTCTGCTACAAGCAAATCTAATTTGCAAATGAAGAATTTCACTGAAACAGACTTTGTCTTCAAGGGAATTATAGCCCTACACCTTTGGAAGTGTTTGAATGAACACACAATTGCATTTTAAACAAAAGACTTATGATCTTAATTCACAGTCAAAATAACAATTGCATCTAAGTGGTACTTATTATTTTAAAAAGATTCAACATTACAATAACAGAAATCAAAAAGGGGAGAATGCATTAAAAAAAAAACAAAAAGCACTTGAAGAGTCTTTATCAAAGCTTGCCTGATATTTCTTGTTTGTAATTAGAGCTATGGTTTTGTTTATTTGTTTTCCTGGTGCTATAGAATTACCTTGTGGTGGGCTACACTAATAGTTTTTCCAGATAAATGGGAAGGTACTGGAATAAATTGTGAACATTTCATCCTTCAGTTTCCTGACGGGTATGTGACAGCTACCAATGTTATCTTATTATTGCTATGTTTGTGGTGGTTGTTGTTTTAACAGGGGAAAGCCCTTCAGGATCCAGTGTATAGAATAATGAGTATAATGGCCTTTTAGACATCACAAATTTCTATATGTAAAAGTTCTATTTCAGGAGCTAGGAATTGACTTTCACTTCAGTCAAACCTCACAGATTTGTAGGTTTACCAAGAATGGAAAATCTTATTTTTAAAGTTCTGAAACTAGAGACCTATAGTACATAAGTATTTTGTTGATATCTCTACGGTTTACTCTGCTTGTAGAAACTCCTTGGAATTAAAATATTCTACCATTCCTGTTCCAAGCAAACTTAAGTTATAGAAACTGTCATCTCTTGTGGTTCTAAGAGAGAATCATTTGGTCAAAATGTGTAATTGGTTGTGGAGAGGAGGTAGGGGTAGGTTTAGGGATGTGGAGTTATAGCAACAACATCAGTAATACCCAGCATTCATATAGCACTTTAAAATTTACACAGAAATTTACATTTTATCTCATTTTATTTTCACAAATAACCCTGTGAAATAGATGCTATAATATCATCATTTGACAATTGAAGGAATTGAGTCTCAAAGAGGTAAAATGACTTGTCCAGGAAAATAGAGCTAGTAAGTATCTGAGGCAGAGTTAGATTCCTATCTTCCAGATTCCAAGTTCAACATTCTATCTTCAGCTTTTTAATTCCAGCTTATTCTTATCTTCATAGGCTCATTTCGCTATTTAGTTTAAAGTAAATCTGGTTCTTTCTTGTCTAATTGCTTACATACACCTGTAACTTTTTTTTTTTTTGCTGAGACAATTGGAGTTAAGTGACTTGCCCAGGGTGACACAGCTAGGAAGTATGAAGTGTTAAGTGTCTGAGGCCAGATTTCAACTCAGGTTCTCCTGACTTCAGGGCTTGTGCTCTATCCATTGTATCAACTAGCTGCTCCCCACCCCTAACTTTTAAATCCAGACTCCAATGTCATTTGAAAAAGCTTTCTTAAGAAGAGCCTTCCCCTTTGACCTATGTATTATCCTTTTTTATTCTTGCATCTAGTATTTGTTGTATGTTGTAATTGTATGTGGTTGCTTTTTATCCTCTTACTGAACTATAAATTTCAAGAAAGGAGGGGACTGTCTAATCTAAAATTTGTATCTTCCAGTACTTAACACGATGATATGCACAAAGTGGGTACATAAGTGTCTATTGAATGACTGAATAAATTCCAAAGCCTCATGTAATTATTTTTTAAGTTAATCCCTCATTTTGAATCAAAGATTCTGTGAATTCATCAATAGCTTTGGCCTCTAGGTTATTAGTATAGTGACTTTCAGAGCATGAAGTTTTAAAAGGATTTTTAAAAGTGTTTTAGATTATCTGTGCCTTTCCAGTGCCAATGGGAGGCTACCTATTCTTTTTTTTTGCTTGTTTGTTTAAAGAAAAGTCAAGAGAATACTGCTTAGCTAAATCATGAGATAATGAATTATGTTTCAAGTAAGCTTTTGGTTTATAAGCATGATCCTGGAATAACTAAAAAGTGATTATTTAATATGCTGATATTAGTGATCAGACAATTGAGCTAGCCATTCTTCTTACAGAAGGCAGCTAAGTAATGCAGTGGAGTTCAAATCTATCCTCAGACACTTTTCCTAGATGTGTGACTCTGGGCAAGTCACTTCTCCCTGTTTACCTGTTTTCTCATCTGTAACAAAGCTGGAAAAGGAAATGTTAAGTCACTTCAGTAAGTTTGCAGAATCTGAAAAGTCTGGAAAATAACTCAGCAACAACATCCTCAACCACCTTCCTCTCCACTCCCATGTTTTGTTTTTCATTCACCTTTGCACGGAGATTGTGTGCAAAGCAAAATGCTGTGCATAAATAGATAGGTTTGGTCCCCAGGGTTGTTAGCCCAGCAATCTTCAGAGTGTGAGATCCATTTAGAAAAGGATCATGAAAGGAAAATCGAAAAAAATGGGAAGAATTGTATATACAGTGTGGTTGATACAGTTAGTGGCTTTAATTTTTATATCCTTGAAAGGGTTTGCTGAAAAAAAAAACATATGTTAAAAATTCTTTGGTAAAGGCTTGGTTTTAGAATTGCTGCCCCATCAGCAAAGAAACACTGAAGCCAGCATGACCACTATCAATTTAAAGCAACCCAGGACCAAATTAGTCAGGTAAGTTTGATAGCCATGGCTCCCCAGTGACTATTTATCCAGATGTCCTTTTGGGATGGGACAAGACCAGTCTTTAATGGATCTCAATACTGCCTTGTCAAGACCTTTAGATGCCTCTTTTTTGCTGAGCTGAGTCCCTTTTTTGGTGCTTTTATTCCATTCTATTTGGGCATTCAGGAGTGTATGGCACCTACCTTGTACTGCACCTGTCAGTGAGATCCAGCAACTCTTTCTTTCTCCTGAAACATGACTTGTTGCTCCTAAATGAACATGTCAGCTGCCTCTGATCCATGACTCAAAGCCTCAGTTGTAAAATAAGGCTGTTGAAGTAACAATTAACAACACCCTTCTGTGCATCTTAACAACTCAGTGAGAAAGGTGGGATCAAGCTCAGTTGGAAAGGTGAGGCCCAGTAGTATCTTGCAAAAAACTCAAGTTGGAGGCAGGAGGAGCTAGAGAGCTTATCCTGGCTCTGATACAGGTTAACTGCAAAACCTGGGAACTGTGCCTTAGTCTCTAAGCTGTAATTTTCTCATTTGTTATATCATTTAAAAAATATTTACACTACTTACCTCCTAAAGTCTTGGGGCTTACAGACCCTCCCTGGATACTAAAAAGTTAAGTACCCTTATCCACAGTCACAGAGTCAGTATATATCAGTCAGAACTTGAACTCAATTCTTCTGGACAAAGATTGACTCTCTATCCACTATGACACTGTGATTCTCAACAAACCTGTATGAATCTCTGATAACTCAAATGCATTAGGAAAATATAAATAGGATCAGAGTTTAGATCTTATAAGTCAACTAGTCCAATACTGCTATTTCACCAGTGGGGATTTTGAGGTCCAGAAAAGTTACATAATTTGCCAACAGTCAAATAGTTCCTAGATGACAGAGTGAGGATTTGAATTGGAGTCTTCTTGCTTCTAATCCTTCATTCTTTCCATTGTACTGCATTGCTTCCTTCAAAAGAAGACACTGATAAGTATTCGATATTCCTAGATGCTCCCATCTAAGAACTAACTAGACCCAGTGTTGACTTTCAAGATCAGATAAACTCACAATCAAATGAATAAGTGCCCCTGGGTTTAACAGATTCTTTATTGTCAGTCCTTCTATAAGGTATACTACTACCAAGTATATAATCAATCCTTTTTTTCCCTTAATGTGTATTACATTCTGTTATTTTCTACCTATATGATCTTGGACAAATCACTTAACTCTTTTGGGTCTTAGCTTTCTCATCTGTAAAATTAAGAGGCGGAGGTAGATGATCTGGAAGGTGCTTTCCAGCTCTAAATCTCTGAATCTAATAGCCTATAAGTACCCAAAAGTCACAGAGAGGTTACTGTCTTCCTCTACAAATTTTACCATTTCTGTTTAACCCCTGGAGGATTTCCTTCTCTAGGTTTATAAAACATGATTTATACCATCTGACTCATGATTCAAAGCCTCTGCCTGACTATAAAATAAGCTTCATAAAGTAACAATTAAGAAACCATTTCTGCACATCTAAAGAACTCAATGAACCAGATAATCTCAGTGTGAAAGGTAGGGCTGATTGAGAGCTGTATTCATCCTTTTCAGCCACTAGGGGACTATAAATTAGAAAGTTACTGCCTAACTGTTCTACCGATAGAACCTATGGCTCAAAAGAGAAGGGGGACAGTTCCAGAAACAAAGTTTACCTTGCCTAAGAATGTGCACCATTGTTTGGCTTGGGGCAAGTGTCTTCTTCTAGTTTATACTCTTCATGAAATGATAACCTAACAATCTGCCACACATTTTGCCCCAGAAATATTCGAAGAATAGATATCTTCAAATGAAAAAACCCTGCTATTGTTCAGTTCTATAAAAAGGTTTTTTTTGTTGTTGTTGCTTTCCTTGTTATTAATCCTTTGTATGAACTTTTAAAAGATTTTTTAATTGTTTATAGTAACCATGCCTTATTATTTTGTTTTCAAGAAATTCTTTACATAGATTAATTCTGTTTTTCATTTACTATATTAATTATTTCTTTAGCAGACATTGATTTGATACCAAGGAAAGGACAAGTATATTAGTCTGCCAAGAAAAATTACCTTCCTTCTTTTCTTTGCTTCCCTTCTTTTCCCTTCCTCCATTGCTCTTCCTTCCCCCTGCAAACTCACAACTCGATATGGTGATCAAAATTCTCAAGTACAGGATATCTACCAACTTCAGACTTTCCCAGTAACCCAGGTTACAGGTTAAATAAATTACCACACCTAACCCATTAACTTTCTTTTAAAAGATATTTTCACATATGCATTTTAAAAGCTGTCCCTTATCAGAAAGTGGGTTTTCTAAAAAAGAAAGAGTGTCTTCTAAAGAGAAAGAATTCTTTTAAAGAAAAAATTATCTAATTACAGTGGAGTTCCTATTAGAATTCTCCTAAAATGCTTCAAGCCTTTATGTACCTCTGACCTGAATGAGTAGGCTTTTTGATGAGTTTTTATAATCTTTTCATTCTTTTAAAATAGGAGTTCTTAACCTAGCATCAGTGAATTTCAAATGCATACATATATATACATATATATATGTGTGTATGTATGTATATATATGTATATATATGTATATATATATATATAAAACTATATGTGGTTAGAATATTGAATGAAAACTTCAGATAATTATCGACTGACTGGGAAAGAAGGGAAAGAAGGTTTTGCCAGTGGTTTGTGCTCACCATGCTTCACTCAGAAACACTAAATATGACTAACTGAACAACTTAAAACTTTTAAAAATCTCACTTTGGGGCTTTTATTCTATTGGACAAAATGTAAGTCCATCAGATTGTCATGTTTTAAGTAAATGGGGAAAGTTAATTGAGTAGAGTCTTATAGAAGACACACACAATTTTCTCTTTTATTCATTTAAACTATTTTTTTCTTAGCAGCATGGATTTATTTTTCTTTTATGCATTATTTTCTGACAATATAGTACATATTCTTTGTGTATCAGGATTCTGAAGGAAAGTATCTTATTTATATTGGAAGAAGTCAACCCTGCAAGCTTTTTTATTTAGATGGAAAAAAAAATAAAAAAGATAGAAGACAGGGTACAATTACATTATAGTGTAGTACTTGAAATTAGTGAACAATGGCCTTAAATAGAACTGAAGGGTCAAAATATGACTACAGCAAACCAAACATTTTCTCTTCATGTGTGGGAATGGCAACAACTCATAAGTTAAATAAAAATTTGGTATTTGCTTATACCACTCAGATCTACCATCCCTGCATCCCTATAGGAAAGGTTGCATAAAGTTAAGCAGTACGGGTGACTAATACCTTTATTATTCCTATGGCAATCTTCATTGATGATTTATCTTAATATTCATCCAGACTACAATACATTGGTGTTGCTCTGTGTTCTCTGGAAAATTATTTTTTTCTTTCCTTCTTTCTTTCCTTTTCTTCCTTCCTCCTCTTTTCTTCTTTCCTTCCTTCCCTCCTCTCTTTCTGTCTCTCTGTCTCTCTCATAAATGTAGAACAATTTTAATTTTATTTATTTATGTCCTCTAGTTCATTTAAATGTGCAACTATTCTGTCTACTTTTGAAATGATATTGGGCAATTGTCTGGTTAGTGCACAAATGGAGGCTGTGACATCATCAGTTTAAAAAACAGTTCTGATTAATTCAACCTGAAATAAACTGGGATCAGCCCAAATGGACTTTACCCCCAAATTTATTCTCTAGACATTATGTGACTTCTGAGTAAACATATTTCCTTTTGGAGGGAATGTTTTTCCTCCTATTGACACTTTTAGTGAACAATATGGAACGGTCAGAAATGAGAAAGAGTAGGGTGGCTTTTATACCCCAATCTACTTGTCCCAGAATGTTCAGCTGCCAATTTGCTGCTTCAGCACTGGAGCTGAGGAACATTTCATGGAAGCACCTCAGCTGATGGGTGGAAGGAAGGGGGTTTCTTTGTGAGCTGGGCCCCAGAGTGCACTGGGCTCCCAAGATTAACACAAGCCCTTGAATTGCACTCTCCAAAATGGCAATGTAGCAATGCTAATAGGCGCCCATTTTGATGGCAATTTGGCAGGGAGTCAAAATTTGGCCCTAAAGCAGAGGTGGTACAATTAGACAGCTGAGATGCGTTCTCTGAACACACACTTTTAATTGATTTCAGCTTGTTCAGTTCACAAAGATAGAGCTCTGACACATAGCAGCTTTCTTAGAGGGGCTTATTTTTACTTTTCCTTTATTCAGCAGCGTAATTCAACAGCAGCAGAAGCAACAATAATAAAGAGTTCTAAAGAGAGGGTGTTTGGCATGGTTTGGATACAAAAAGTATTATTAAGAACTAATGAGTGAGATAGTTAGATGTTAACCGGAAAAGCATTAATGAGCAGAATAGGGTTCTGGCATAAACATCTGTTTCTGAACAGATGTTACCTTGTAAATCTGCTGAAGAAATGCCTTTGTAAATGGAGCAATGGACCCTTTTAGGTAATAGAAGGGACAGAAAGATGTTTTGAGGTTTCCAAACACAACTTTTCAGCTGTTTTTGAGACTCACAAGAGACTGAGAATTTTAAAGTAATGAATCTTCCAGGGCATTGGGGGAGTTACAAAAGGGACTGGCTGGTAGTATATGATAGCCCTGAAGCACACTGAGTTTGACCATATAATATAATAACCAACAAGTTTCTGTCCAGTTCATGGTATAAATCTAGGATACTCATTAACTTCGAATTTCATGCTCATTGACTTTTGAAGCTTGTTGCTCTAGGCAAAGTCCCATTGTGAGCAAAGTTTGTTTTCAGTGTTCTGGTGTCTGGCAGGGCTTCTGTTCCCAACTTATCTACATGGAGGTAATTTAATGAATATAGTATAAGATGTGGAATCACAAAGATGTAAGTTCAAGTCCTACTTTAGACATTATCTATGTGACCAAGCTAACAGGACAAGTCACTTAACCTTTCTCAGTCTCAGTTTCCTCATCTGTAAATGAGGATAATCAACTGAAAGTTTGTTGTATCAAACAATATAAAGTATGTGTTTTGCAAACCTTAAAATACTAAATAAATGCTAGCAATCATCATCATTTTCTCCTTTTCTTTCTCCTCTTCTTCCTCCTCCTCGCCTTTCTTCTCCTCTTTCTTCTTCTTTTTCCTCTTCTTTCTACCACTATAATACTTACCATCATAGTCCCCCACCTTCTAAGCTTCTCTCTCTCTTCCATTAAAACTACTTTTCTGTAGTACCCTGTGTTCTAAACTTGTTATGACTCTCCTTCTTTCATCAAAACATTCCCTTCATAACTGTCTCCTTTAATAGCTTTTTAAGGTAAATGAAATAGTATTTGCAAAGCACTTGCAAACCTTAAAGATCTATAGAAATGCTTATGATGATGATTATAATGATAATGATTATAAATTGATTTGTGCTAAAACATTAATGGTTTTGTTAGCCTATGCACCCAGGTAACATACAAGATATTTTTCCATCAGATAGTCTCCAATATTTTCTAAAAGGAGTGGCTAGAAGTAGATTATAAAGCTCTGGGAAAGCTCTGACTGCACCTTTTAAGCCCTAAATCTAAATCTAGCCCTAAATACTCTCCAGATCTCACTGCATGTAGGGAATTGCCTACTCTAAATGATTCAAGCCAACTTGATAATATGGGCACCTAGAATCATAAGGTTAGAAATAAAAGTCTTTTTAAACATCAACTTGTCTAACAACTTTTTGTTTACACATGAAAAAGTAGATGGAAATAAAATGACTGAGTCATAAGGTTGAACTAGAATCCAGGTATCCTGATTCCCAATCTTATGTCCAGTCTATTCTTCTGAAAGAGATTCCTCCATCATATATCTTATCCTTTTAATGAATTATTTCTGAAGGTGAATAAATAGGAGGTCTCTTGGCAGAAGAGATTTAAACAACTCAAAACAAAACCCTTCATTAAAAGAAGTTTCAGGAGCAAATAATTCCTAAAGAAAGTGGGGTTTTATTTTGTTTTGGTTTATTTTGGGGGGAGGTGTGAGAGAGATTAAGGAGGGATGGTATGAGATATATTTCTTGGCTCTAAAGATTCTAGTTCATGACAGAAGTCAAAAGAATTGACCTAATAATTTTCATGATAACTGGTTTTGTCTTCTAGTATCTTTCAAAAGCTCTTTTTTAAGCTGGCAGCATAACTAAAAGTACATGTTAAAATCTATTTAAGTGGCATGTTGGGTTTCACTGCCAAGTTGGGCGCTGTCAAACCCTTTGGGTAATTTTGCATACTCCAAAGGCATGAGGTAGTTTATCACTTGCTGCTACTAGAAAGGTCCAGATGAAGCAGCAGGGAGTCATTAGAAATCGGAGGCAGCATGTGCCAGGTATGTCAAATTACTGCCATCACTTCAACCACTATTTTTCCTCAAATTCCAAAGGAGATAGCTCAGGTCTCTGAACCTAAAAGTCCTGAGAATAGCAAGGGCCTCCATACTACTGACTTTGGTTTTAGTCTAGTTTTAGTTTAGGTCTTAAAGTCATAATCTTGAGAAACAACCCTATGGAAATAAGTCCTGGCAATTGCTTTTGAAATTTGCTTTAGCCATTGAAGACCCAGAAAAGAGATTTCTTAATACCAAAGTCCTTTGTACTGCCAAATGAGATGCAGATGTGATTTAATCAGTGGAAATAACATTTAAAAGATCCATTACCAACTGCATTGCCACTATGCCCTAATGGTCATAAGTTCTTTCTATCTGTCACCTGAATGTGTACTGGCTATTCCATAGGAGTTCTTAGTATTTTTTATTTCATGGACTTCAGTAACAATAAATGTAACCCAAGGTTGTGTTCTATTCTATCAGCAGTTCTTAAACTATTCAATCTCAGGACCCCACTAATTTATAAAAATTTATAAAAATTAGTAGGGACCTTCTGAAGAGCTTTTATTTATATATGGGTATATAGGTTATATCTATCAATATTTGCCATATTAAAAATTAAAAACAATTCTGTATTATGAAAACATTTTTAACCTTACAGACCTGATAAAAGAACCTCAGGGATCAGCAGAGTTCCTGGACCACACTTTGAGAAATGTTGCTCTATACTGTCTCATTTGGTGATCTCATTAGCTCCCATGGATTCAACTATCATCCCTATGCAAATGATGTTTAGTCCTATTTATCTAGTCCTAAATACTCTCCAGACCTCTAAGAATCTCATATTAGCAACAGCCTATTGATCATCTTGAACTGATTGTTCCATAGGCATCTTAATCTCCCCTCCCCATCTCACTTTGGGAAAAATCTAAATGTTATTAAGCTTGTATGAGTCTCTCTTCAACTTCTACCTATTGTTTCTTGTTCTTCCTTCTGAGGTCAAACAGAAGTTGACAGCTGACAATCTGTCTCGAAGTCAATCATCATTTCCCCATTAATTTTACCTTCTTTTTAAATTAAAAAAAATTCACCTTCTTAAGGCTACACTCCTTCTCCCTCATTCTTTCAATAAACCCCATAGAAATCATGATCATGAAATTCCTCATCATCTTGGTTGCTCTCCTTATTAATATCCTTCTCAAAACATGTCATCCATTTTTGTTCCAGCTGATCAAATGCTTTATTTAGGCTAATGTAGATGTGCATTTGGATATTCACATCATACTATTCTGAAGAATAGAGTTCTCTTGTAAAAATCAACAAGGGAATTTTGAATGTTAGTAGTTTTCCTATGGTTTTGCCTTAGACTAAGGAGAGTCACTGGTGATAGATGAAATTTCCTAGTAATTATTTTTTCTTTCCTGAAGGAAATTGGAAAAACTTCTGGGACCAGAAAATTTTACATTCTTTCTTTTAGTGCATAGGACATATGCATAATAGCTGGTAGAAAGAAAAAAATACCCTTTTCACTTATCACATACTAACAAACCGATTTTTTGTTACTTACAGAGAAAACTTATTTATGCTACATTGAGGAATTCATGATACACACAGGTAGTAAATGTGTCATATTTTAAACTCAGAAAAGCTAAAAGTGACTGTGCCATTTTATATAACATTAACATTAATTGAGATTCCTTGATCTTCCTGAAATACTTATGTACAATGTAGAGAATGAATAAAATTTTAAAAATAAGAAGTCTGAGAGTTAGTACTTTGTAGTTACAGTACTATACAAATGATTACCAATTCATAGAATCACTGATTTTAAGTTGGAAGGGACTTGAGAGGCCATTTAGTCCAAGCTTTTCATTTTATAGATGAGGAAAATAGGGTTCATAGACCTTGAGTTACTTGCCTAGGGACACACAAGAACACTGATCACTATGCCACATTGCTACTCATATATATCATTATTAGGAGAAGGCTCGACAAGGATTGTTGTTCAGTTGTTCAGTGATGTCTGACTTCATGACCTTGTATGGTGTTTTCTTGGCAAAAAGAGTGGTTTGCCATTTCCTTCACTAGTGGATTAAGGAGATTAGATGACTTGCCCAGGATCACATAGCCAGGGAGTATCTGAGATCAGATTTGAACACAGATCTACCATAAAACCCTTAACTTCATAATAACATCTTAGTTAATCATAATTAGGAGCCATAACTGGGGCTTTGTCCAAAGGCTCCAAATTTAGAGTGTACTAACAAGACTTTTACAACTTCAGCAAGTAGGAACAGGCTTTTAGCACCTAGTTACCAAGAATAGGATAAAAATAGGGAATGAATCTAAGAATTCACTGGTTTAAGGGAACTCCTAGATTAAGAAATTCTACCAATGCAGGTCAGCACCTTATTGGTGCTGTTGTTAGAGTTGCTAGAGACATGAGAAACTAAGTAATTTGCTCAGTAATATAGCCAGTTCTCCATATATCAAAAGAAGAAAGAAGGAGAAGGAAGAGGAAGAGGAAGAGGAAGAGGAGGAAGAGAAGGAGGAAAAAGAAGTTCTCTACATTTTCTGTATTATAGAAAGAAAAAAAATTACAGAAAGAAAAACATTAGTCAAAACAGAAAATTTATTTCATTCTCTCATCTTTAGATAAATAACTCCTCCATTAGGCTTCACCTCTAGTACTAATCAGGGGACAATTTCCTCAGCAACTAAATCATGATGCTTTAGGGTTTATGCTCATAAAGACTTGTTTCCCCAAGTTTCTGTCTCCTCCCATAAGTCCATACCATTCTTGTTGGGCCTTGTGTCCTGAAGTAGAAGGTCTTTTCTCCCACCCTAAGTCCTCCATCTTTCTGCCCTCTATTATGAGTTTTCCAAACTCTTGGGACAATTTGATGGAAGAGTGGATAGAGTACCAGATCTAGAGTCAGGAAGACTCATCTTCCTCAATTCAAATCTGATCTCAGACACTTGCTAACTCTGTGGGTGGGAAAGTCACTTAACCCTGTTTGCTTCAGTTTACTCATCTATAAAACGGCAAACCACTCCAGTAACTTTGCCAAGGAAACTCTAAATGGGATCATGAAGGGTAAGACACAATTGAAAAACAATTGAACAAACTCTAGAAATGATAGTTACAGCTCTGCTTTTTAAACCAATTGCTTGGGATCCTCCCCTCTTCCCACTCCTGAGTTCTGCTACCTGTTTTAGTAATTCCCTTTCTTGGTACTGTGGGAGCTTTGACTTTCCCTTTTTCCCTTCAACTGGTTAAGCATTAACATCCTTTTCACCAGGGGTCCAATTCTGCCTTGACTCAGCTCCCTTTCTGGAACTAACTACCTCTTTCTTCAAATGTTTCATTTAATATCATATTTTTTTGGTGTGTGGAAACAATTAAGGAAGGTCTTTTTTTAAAATAGGAAATAATCAAATAAATTAAGGAGGTCACAGATGGTAAGTACTTTTCTGCCCATTACCAACTCATTTCTTAGTTTAAAAAAATGCCTTACATGATTTTAGGATTTAGCTAATAAATATGGTGTCTTTTAGCAATGGGTGATTAGTTCATGTAGAAGGATTTGAGGGTTAGCAACTCTGATAACTGAGGGAAAGAAGGAGGCTAGAATGACTCCTTTTAGTAACATCTAATAGATTTTATTGTCTTCTAGAACTAGGAAAATTTGACTGAAGATAGTTTATATAGTTTTGCAATGTAGGCCCTATACTAAAATTCACCAGAAAAATGTTAGAAAAACTATTAACATTTGTAACACACTAGCCATAAATTCAATACAGAACATATAAAATATTCTGTTTCCTAGGGTGTTATCACTGAGATTCAGTATCACAAACATCTGCATATGAGCAATAAAATTAACTTCTGGGTGTGTTATACCCAATTGTTCCTGACATACATTAACATTAGTGACAATTTGTATGTGATTGTCTAAGATAACATTTAATCTGCCAACTTCAGACTTGCAGCTTCTAAGATTCAGCTTCCATTTGTATCTATACATATAAATGTGTATATGTCTATTTCCACCAAACTCACATAAGCAAATATAGATGAATATATGCTTGTTTTTTCAGGGGGTTGCTAAGCCATATATATATGTGTGTGTGTCTGTGTCTGTGTGTGTGTGTGTCTGTGTCTGTGTGTGTGTGTGTATACACACATATATAAAGGGACTATTCTAAAATTAATTTTACATTTGAATTGAATTGCATGCTTCATTCTAAAAACGTCACAAAGAGTATGTAGAAAAAATGAGATATAGTGATCTATGCCTCTTCTCAGCATAAAGATAACAAGCTCTAAGTATGGAACAATGCATATATTTACACATGATTATTGTGTTGAATTCATTTGCTTGGCTGTATTTAGTTAATGCAAAGAGATTTCAACCTGGGGTTGAATAAGAATTGTTGGAAAGTGAATTATTTTTGTTGTTATTGTTCAGTCATAGTCAACTGTTCATAATTCCACAAACCAAACTATACATGGGGTTCTGTTGGCAAAGATTCTAGAGTGGTTTGCCATTGCCTTTTCCTGTTAAAACAGGCAGAGATTAAGGGACTTGCTTAGGAATTTGAACTCGGGGGCAGCTAGATGGCACAGTGGAGTCAGGAGGACCTGAGTTCAAATTTGACCTCAGATGCCTAACACTTCCTAGCTGTGTAACTTTGTACAAGTCACTTAACCCCAGTTGCCTCCCCCCAAAAAACAAAAACAACAACAACAAAAAACCCCAATAAATTTGGACTTAGGTCTTATTAACTCTAAGTACAGCATTCTATCCATTGAACTACTTAGTTATATCCCTGGAAAGTAAGACTGTTAGTAATTAGACAAAAGAACATCAATTTTATCTTTTAATTTTTATATAAATGCTTATATTTTTAAATGCCAATTTCATAACTTTAGAACCACAATTAAATACTTTAGATTTGCCTCATTTGATTTTTTAAAAAATCTTTGATTTTCCCCAATTATATGTAAAGACAATTTTTTCCAATTGTTTTTAAAATTTTTTGAATTCCAAATTTTTTTCTCTCCCTTCTTCACCTTCCCCATCTCTGAAGCATAAGCAATTTGATATAGGTTATACAAGAATATCAATTTTTAAAAGGCAAATAAATAAAAGGAGTAAGGCATTAATGTGGGATGCTAGATCATTACAAAAAACAATTTATTTGAAGAATCATTTACCATATAAATGTTGTGTCATATATCAAAATAAGAATTATGTTTATTAGAAATAAGCACTATTTACAATATTAGACATAAGATTTATTAAAAACTATTAGAAATAAATTAAAAATATTTTCTATTATTAGAAATAATATTTTAAATGCTAAAAAACAGAAACAACTTATTTCTTATTTTAAAAACTTGGTAAGCTTTTTTTCAAAACTATTTTAAAATTTGTTTAAATTAGTTTGTTTATCAATGGTCTCAAAAATAGTCAAAGCAAATATCCAGTAGGTATTAGGACTAGATCTATGACTTTTATTAGAAAAGGAAATTCCTAGGTGAAGTTCCTCTACCAGTGCAAATTGGCAACTTCTCTGCAACTTAATAGTCTTACAAAGTTATGTAGAATAGAGTTAACAAACACCTGATCTATTGGTCAAATGGACTTTCTAATGAGTTCTGAACCAGATTAAAATGCAATTGGGAAATATTTGACAATAAAAATAAAACACATTAAAACATAGATAATATTATATTTTATCACAAAGTCAATATGCAGCCAGCAGGGATCCTTACATATGAATTAGTTGTCCCTGTTTTTGATTGAGTTTTGACATCACTAAGTCTAGGGCACTGCATGGTGTACTGACTTGCCATGAGTTGTACAGCCATTGTATGTCAGGACCTGAGCCTAAATCTTTCTGACCTTTCATATCCTGGATAACTGGAATCATGGAGGAAAAAAAATTTCATTTTGCTTTTATGATAATTTTGCTAATAGTCGGTATTGTCCTAACATTTTTTCTTAGTTTAGATTCTACCAATATATTGTTTCAGATTCAAATACATGGAATATCAAGTATAGAAATATCAGGTACAAGAAATACTTAAGTTTCTAAAAAAGAAAGAAACAAAGAAAGCTAAAGGAAAGAGAAAAAGAAAGAAGGAGAGAAAGGAGAAGAGGGAAGGAAGGAAGGGAGGGAGGGAAGAAGGGAGGGAGGGAGGGAGGGAGGAAGGGAGAGAGAGAGGGAGAAAGGAACAGAAAGAAGGAAGGGAGGGAGGAAAGGAAGGAAAGGAGGGAAGGAAGGAAAGGAGCTTAGTATTCCTAGTGTCCCTAGCCTAGTGCTTTACTTTTTTACATCTCCTTTACAATCAGAAGCACAAAATCTCATAAATTAATTTACAAATGAAGAAAGTAAGTCCCTAAAATGCTAATTGTTAGGAAGTTTTTCCTTAGATTGGACCTAAAATTTTCTTTTTATGTGCTGCTTTCTTAATTATTCACGTTGTAACCTAGAAGAAGAAATTTAATCTCTTTTCTGCATGACAGCTCATCAAATACATACCTGAAGACAATTATCATCCTTGCTTCATTGCTTCTCCCCCCCCCCCCAAGTTTTGTGCCATAAGACGATGGAATTAAACAGTTGGAGATGTTTCATATGGCTTGATTTTAAGATCCTTCCTTATTTTGGCTTGCTCCCCTTTAAATGCTCCATTGCTTATTGGTGTCCTTCCTAACATGGGGTCTGAATATACCTGGGCACAATTCTCAATATATGGTCTAATGAGGAAACTTGATCAGAATGCAGAATGAGACAGAAGGATCTGCTTTTCCAAAATGAAAAGGGTGAACTCATATCTTTATGTTGCTCTGTGTGTGTGTGTGTGTGTGTGTGTGTGTGTGTGTGTGTGTGTGTGGTGTCCCTGGAAGAGCATATGGCACATCACCAAATCTCTACCTGGATACCTATTCAACTATGAAAAATAATACTCCAGGTTAAAAAAAAGAACTTCATTGTTATGAAAAATACTATACTTTCCCCCCACCTAACTGCATAATAAGCAGTTTTTGTTTGTTTTAATTCTTGTATGTTTCAAAAAATCCTCAAGGTATCTTGATACAAGATATCTTAAAGTTTCTTAATGATGCTTTAAGCTAGATTTTGGGAACACATTGTATATGTAAGAATTGCTAATGAATTATAAATAATGACAGTGTCTTTAGTTGCTCATATTTTTGCTACTTTTCTCTCTAAAGATTTGGAGGGAATCTTCTTCCTTTTGTCTTTACCATCATGGTTTGTGTGACTGCCTTCTATTCATATTTGTTTTTGTAATTCGCTATAGATGGGATCATGGAATTTTAAAGTTGTATCATATCGCAGAAGTTATTTAATCAAACTCACTTTATTTTGTAGAGACCAACACAAGTTGTGACTTGTCCAAAATCATGCAGCTAGTTAATTGCAGAGTTATATTATACTTAAGGATTCATGATTCTCAATTCACTGGTGGAATGCTATGGTAGAAAAACCATATCCAGATGTGGAAAGAGAGCCAGGGACCTTGATTCAATGGCACAGTCAACAGGATCCAAGGGAGAGATTCCCCCAGCCTGTTAGCTAATGATGGAGTCGTAGGAAAGGGCCAGGCAGAAGAGAAGCAGAAGGGAGCTATCCTGTACTACTGGCACTTAGCCTTTCCCCACCTCTAGGCTGTTCTAAAATCCCAATGACCCTGCTATCTAATATTCTTTTTTTCCCCCAATGAATAGCCCCGAGAGGATCATTGGCTGAGTTTAGCAACAGGGGGGCTTCAGCTGCTCCATTATAATCATGTCAGTGCAATCACTGGGAATTACTGTTGAGGATTTAAAGTCACTTGGGAATAATTTAGCCAAGCTGGAGGGAAAAAACCCACAACCACAAACAGACTGTTAAAAACTAATAGCAGAAAACAAACACCAAAGCAAAACACAATGGGAAAAGGTATGGTGGAGACTGGAAACGCTAGAATTGTGACTAAGTGGTATAGGTTTTAGAATGATCTGTTTCTTAAACACTTTTGTTGAAGTTGGATACACAATGAAGTATAGAGGAGCAGCTGCTCCCCAACTCTCAGCATTGCTCTGTTACAGAACTTGTAACATTGCTATGCTCTGGGCATCTGTTACTGAGAATACCCGGAGGTTCTGCCAAAAGATCTCAGCTTGGCATAAAAAAACTTGAAATTTGGAATGCAAGCAAGAGAGATGCTTCTTTCTCTGGCTCCTTGGAGGATTCAGCGAGTGGCAGTGCTCTGTAAGTTTTCCTTACCTTCAAGGCAGTTCCAATTTTCCATCTTTTGTAGTCATCCTGGGTTATAAGCAAAAGACCATAAACAAGTTTATGTTCCATTTTACCAAGGAGGATTTGACATTTACAATTACTTTTTGATTTAGACTTGTAAGGGTACGGCCCACAGGATTTTTCTTTCTAAGTACTTGTTCTAAAATTTCAGCAAACTGCCACTAGGTGGATGGTGTTTTCTTGGTTTGTGAATGGTTTATTCAATTGACCTTGTGGATTAAACAGCAGCGCTTCCCAAAGGTGTCTTAACTGAGTCAAAAAGAATGGCATGCTTAGATTGAACACAATACTCCAAATGGAGTCTGACCACAGAATCTTGATCAGAATGAAGAATAAAACAACAGGTCTGATTTTCTATTGTACAGAGGATGAATTCTTGTTCATCAGGGCTATCTTGCTCAAATACACTTTTTAAAAACTCATAAACATAATTATTTATTCAAAGAGCTTAAACAGAACAAAGATGGTTAAAGAAATTTAAAAGTCATCTCTTCCAAGCACATTTTATGAGTGGGACAGCCAAGAAGAGATCACAGAACCTCCTGTGTATTACCCAATCTTGATTGTTTTGCCATTGAATTATCCAGTCATAGGATCACAGCTTTAGAACTCTAATTAAATTCTCTCAAATTCCTCGAAGTTAAATTTCCTCTAGTTAAGTTCCCTCAAATTTTCCCAACTGAGGATTAAGGCCTAGAGCAGTTAAGTCACTTTTCCGAGGCCACACATGCATAAGCATATAGATATCTACAGATAAAGATGGAGAGAGAAAAGGAGAGAGGAAGAAAGGAAGGAGTGAGGGAAGGAAAGACCAAGACAGAGAGACATATACAGAATAAGGAGGAGAAATACAGATAGGGAGAGAAAGAGAGGGAACATTTATTAAATGTTTACTATGGGCCAAGCATTGTGCTGGTAGATACTAAAGGCAGATAATTTAGGGCCTCTTCCTCTTCCCTGTCCATCCATTAATATAAATTCTAGACAAGGAAGGAAGAAGCCAGGACAAGGAACATATAGATGAGTACATAATGAGAATTGACTTTTTTATCGTTCTTTTAAGTTTACAAGTTTAGTATTAAATCATTTAATCTTAATAGTAGCAGTCAGAGCAAGTTAGTGCAGCTGTTGGTATTGCCTTTTAAAAAAGTGGACTCAGAGAAATTAAGTGAGTTGTTTCATCATAATATATATATACCACTAATAAGAGTCAAAGGAAGATCCTGAATCCTGGTGGCCCCTGGGATCTCCTAGAGCCATGGATTTTCTCAACTCCAATACAGATAGTGTTCTAAATCTATGCAGCTCTCCAAAGTCAAATTGAAATAACTTTTGAATTAACATTGTTTTTGTATTTCTTACACCTCTTCTTCTCACATCTTCTGTATAGTGTTCACAGATAATCAAGAGATGACTATATATTCTTGCTTTTCTTTCTCCTTGCATAATGTGGCTATATTAGTTCCATTCTCTTGGTTTGTAGGATTTTTCTCCAAATAAAAAGGAGAATTAGTCAAGCTTTCCTGCCTACTGTAATTCCCACAATTGGTGGTGAATGCCTCTCCTAATGAGTGATTTTTGGGGGGTTAAATCAGTGCCTACACTGGGAAAGGGAATAAAGGGAAAAAGAGAGAGAGCCCACACATAAAACTTAGGTTATCCAAATGAGCTGTATTCAGTGATATTCTTTACAGACAACTGAGGGCTTTTAGAAGGGCTTGAAGATAGGGTGCTTTAAATTTCATGTCTGTGTCTTGCATATTTGGGAGGGCAACAATTCCAAAAATGATTTCCCAATGTTCCTCTTTTGTGCAGGAGAGATGCCATCTCTTATGTTTGCTATTCATTTGCCTCATTTCCCAGCAACTCCAAGGCAATGACTGGTAGGAAAGAAAGGTGTTAGCTTTAATCTAAGAGTTAAGTGCTTTGGGATCTTTAAAGCAATATAACTGGTAAAATAACATGAAGGACATAGAATTGGATTACTAACTTCTCCTAATCTTACTATTAAGCAAATAAGAAAGTCTCTTGTCTATGATCTTACATATGACAGGGCTTATAATTTTCATTTCTATGGGCACATGCTGGCCCATATTCTAAAAGGAGGGAAGGTGAGTTTATATAAGGATAAAATCTTCTAATATGCCTAGATCCTAGTATTAGAGCAAAAAACCTCAACTGTGGCTGTATAAATATTAATATGCATATATGTATATGTAAATGTTTGTGTATATGTAAAGCAAGCAAGATCAGTTCCTTTACATTAACAGAAGGAAAAATGGCACTATGAGTTATAAAAACTCTATATAGCCAAGCTCAACTTAAATTTATTAAAGGAAGGATTGTGTCCATCATAAACAAGGTATTATTGAAGGTAGTAGAGCCATAGTTATGGCCTGATTGGTTCCTATCTTGCAGAGCAATAGGTTGGATTGAAGATGGGGCTTTTTCCCCCTTTTATTTTACTTTTCCCCCTCTTCCTCTGTAAAGTTCTCTTCTGTTTTTGAGTTTGATGATTAAATATGGTTAACTGATGTTATATCAGCAACAATGTATTTGGGGGTTATTCGGGTCTCTTTAAGGCTTCCTGTTTGGATTTTTCTGTACTCAATAATCACGTAAGCTGTGTTAGGTTTTAAAACATCAGAAGATTACCAGGCTTGTATTGAAGGGGCTAAACACTGAAAACTTCATTGGGGAAAACAGCTGGAATAGATAGCATTGTTGTGGGTGCCAGAGGGACAAGTCTAAATAGACTGACATGAAAAATGGGATTTTTTTTCCTACTACCATTTCCTAGATGAGAAGGCTTCATTTCTTTTGTTACTTTGTATTCTGATTGGAATTTTAATGGCATCAGCACCTAATCTTTAAATGAATGTATATTCTTAGATTCACTGCAGTGGGGATGGGGTGGGGAGACAGAGAGAGGACATAATAGGAGGGAAGCATTCATTCAGCTTTTAATATGATAAAGTGAAAGCATTCAGAAGTGACTTCTTGTTAGGAAAGCACATACTCAGAGAAAGGGTGACCTGGGATAGAATCCTGTTTCTTAGACTTAACTATCATATGTATAAATCACTTAATTTCTCAGAATCTCACTTTCCTCATTTGAAAAATGGGGACTTAGAATTTTTGTGAAACTCAATGAGATAATATAAAATAATTTATAGAAATTAAAAAGCTATATAAATGTTAAATTAAGCTTTAGAATTTAATGGGTGAAACTAGAAGGACAATAATTTTTAAGAATGCAAAAACAGTCAAATTTCCTACAACAACTTCTTTTCTCTATCTTCATTAGTGGAGTTACTACATTGGGAAACACTCATGTCATAGTCCTCAAGATATTTCATGGTATGAAAGAAAAAAATGGGAAGGACAACTGTACTGGCTGAAGTAGGAGAGGGTACAGGTGAGAACAACTCAATTTTAAAGGTGTTAGCTCTAGAAATATAAAAGAGGAGGGAAATACACTAAATGAATGTCAAAAAGTCAAAAAGTTACTGCCAAAAATAATTAAGAAACTACCACTAACCACCAATCAACATTTTTCATTTCTATAATATCTTTGAGTCAGATTTATATAATTATTGAGGACAGTATTAATAAAATATGAGAAGGGAACAGGTAGGATTTCATAAATAATATTCTAGGTTTGATCATATGTTTTCAAGCGCACAGTTGACTGAAATGTAGAGAGAATCTAATATCCTACTATGCTTGTGGGTTTGTCTGCTTAAAAAAATAGAATATTATTCAGTCAGTAAAATACATCCCTAAAGGCTTTCCCTCAACATTATGTCTCCTCTATATGAGGCTCATAAAAGATTCTTTTATCCCTTGCCACACAACAGATGAGTTTATTTGATGACTCTAATTATTAATAACAAACAAAGCATGAAAAAGGGATATATGTGCTCATCAAAGGTATTTGTCATTGTCATGAAGGACGTCTAATGCAGGGTTGAAATATTAAGAATAATTACCTGAAGACCATAGATGGGTTCTTAGTTGGGGGGAAAGGCTCCCCTGAATTTGGATTTTAAAATATTTTGATGAATTTATTTGGATATAATTACTTCCTTTGTGATGTAATTAATTTTATTATATGTGATTAAAACCATTATTCTGAGATGAAGTCCATAGGCTTCACCAGACTATCAGTAGGGATGATGACATAAGATGGTTTAGAACCCTTCCTATAAATGCAATGCTGTTTTCAGGTACTACACATTTTTTCTGATTGCTTCAAGTCCTGTAACATCACAAAGCCTCCTAAATGAATTCCATAGTCACTTAAAAGTGTTTGTCAACTATCCATATAAGAAAAATTAAGTGGATGAAAAATATCAGTTGTCCAAATGTTTGAGCAGGTCCATCACTACAAATATTGGGGAGACTGAAAGTGGATAATGAACTGGACACAGACTTGAATAAAAGAACAAAATGGCCCTGGATTGCTTATAGAAAATTTGACAATACTGTTAATGATACTAAACTTTTTCCTTAAAATAAGAATTGTCTTTTTAAACATCAGTATTCCTTCAATGATGCTTTATAACCATGAGTAATTGAATAACAGTCTCCTAAGAAATTAAAATTGAGGGTCACACAAAGGGTGAGAAAAGTAGCATGATGAACATCTATAGGCTTGCAGCACATTACTAACAACAAATTGTGTACAAAGAGCATCAATAAAGGTGTCATCAATGAACAGAAAAAGTTGTTTTCTAGTCATGTCACAAAAGCAAGGGATAACAGATGGACAGCCTACATGCTTCATTGATATCCATGTAATGTGAAGAGATCAACTAGAAAGGTCCCTAGTATGTTGGGAGACATCCTATGGGCAATTCATAGGAGTATATGGAAAAACATAGAAAATGAGATATATGTGTATGTATGGATATGGATATATATGGCCACATATAAAATGTCACAAAAGTCTCAGTAAATTTTAAAACTTGGGTAGTTTAAGACTTCACTAAGGCTTTTGAAATATCCAGTATAAATTTTTAGGAGAAATACCTATGTCAAAGAGTGAGGCTGGTGTGCAAACAAAATTTAAAGACTACATATTTCTCAAAAGAAGAAAATATATCAATAATAATTAATAATGCCTTAGGCATATATCAGTTAAAGATCAGGGAAGTGGATCAGTCAATCAACAAGCATTTATTAAGAGCCTACAATGGAGGGACTGGGAAGAAAAAGACAAAAATGAAACAGTCCTTACTCCTATGTGTCTTATATTCTATCGAGGAAAACATATACTGGTATAGGCATATACAAAATAAAATAAGAATAAAGTAACTTAGGGGAGGGAGGCATTAACAGCTAGTGTTATCTTGAAAAGCTTCATGAAAAGATAGCATTTAAACAAAGTCCTTAAAAAAAACTAGGGTTTTTAAAAAGCAAAGATGAAAAGGGCATGTAGATCAACCATTCCAAAAGCATGGAAACAAGATATGGAATTTGCATAAGAAACAGCAAGAAAGCAAGTTTAGTTGGATCACAAAGCCCATAAAAGAGAGTAATGAATAATAGGGTTAGAAAAATTGATGGTGGCTAGATTTTGAAGAGCTTCAGATGCCAAAAAGATGAGTTTGTATTTGATTCTAAAGGTGATGGGGAGCCACTGAAGTTTATTGAATAGGAGAGTGAATCTGACCTATTTCTTGAGGAAAATCACTTTGGTAGTTATGTGAAAGATGGATTAGTGTGGGAAGAGAGATGTGATACAGGGAAACCAATTAAGAGACTTTTTTTTAATAGTTCTGTTGAGTGGTGATAAGGGTCTGAATGAGAGAAAGGGACAGTTGAAAAAGATGTTATTGAGGTTTAGGTATTATGGAAGTAGATTTAAAAGAAGTTGAGCCACCTTCAGCCTTCATAATGGCTCAAGTGGAAAGGACACTGCTATGATGATTCAGGGATTACCATTTTGCCTCAGAAAGGAGACAGAAACTTTACCAAAATGTAAAGAAACTAAGATGAAAAGAGAAGATTTTACTTACTGAAGAAGGAGGGTATAGCAGCATACATAATATGGCAATAAAATAGGTCATTTAAATCTCCTTTGGCTGTGAGTTATTATCATGATTACTAATATCAATATTATAATTATTATTTTATACTGAGTGCCTTCCATTTGAGAGTTTCAAGGGAAAATGTAGTGAACTGGGAACGTAATTATTTCCACATCTAAAGACTATAAAATTGTAGAGCTGGAAGAAAATTCTAAGGTCATCTAACTCATCCTCTTCCCCCTCCCAGTTTTACAAGTGAGGAAATTCGTACTCAGATAAGTTAAATGACCTTATAGATGAAGGTTATTAGGGCTCCATTTCTAGCTTAGTGTTCATGTTAGATACTAAGTATGAAAGGGAAAAAAAACCAACATATTAACAATTCATTAATGATGACATCTAGACGTTCACAGAAAAGAGCTCTGAACTTAGAGTCCAAAGTTCAAATCCCAGATCTATCACTTGATACCTGTGATTTAACCTCTGAGAATTTTATTTTCCTCATCTGTAAAATGTGGGGAGTTCGACTAAATGATCTCTAAAGTCTCCTTCAGCTCCAAACCTGTGAACTAGAAAAGACCTTATGGATCTTATAGTCTATCCTCCTCCCCAAATTTTACAGGTGGAGAAATTGAGACCCAGAAAGATTAAATTGCATGCAAGAAGATATACAAGTAATTCATAGCACAAATGAGATTCAAAATGAGGTCTTATGATTTCAAATCTAGGACATAATTTACCACAGAGCACTGTTTTCTCTTCTAAAAGCCATCCCATCTCCCACTGTCAAAGAGAATAATAGATTGAGTGTTACACTTATTATAATTTTGTCCAATAAAAGACCATGAATCAAATCAGATTCAAATAATTCCCCACAACTACTCATCTACCTATTCATGATTGCCATTTTGCATGTATGTAGGAAGCTTTTTGCTTTCTTTCCTGTGTGAAGGTTACAGAAAGCCAGAGAGGGAGTTCAACTTGACAAGTATGTATTAAACATACACTATGTGCATACTCACCTTGTGGTGAGTGCAAAAGTAGTTTAAGACATGGTCTGTGCTCTCGAAATAGGGCATGTACTCAGGAAACAGTTCAGTCATTGTGCAAAACCTAGTATGATTTTAAAAATGAGGAGTGCAATAATAAATTCTATCTCTGTTTACAGAATGAAAACATTAGTGTGTCCTGGCTATTCAAGGGAGTGCTTCCAAAAAGGAAAGAATAATCAGTCTAAAATCAGCTTTCTGTTGGCAAATTTATGATGTCATAAAAATTCAAGAAACTGCCATCCTCCCAACCTAGTACATTGGACGGGAACTCCTATGAACTGGAGTCATCCAGACAGACATGGGTGGGTCTTATTCTGCATGACTGGAGGGCCAGCTATATTGAAGGGTGGCTCAAATGAAAGACCAGATAGGATGTGAGGGGTGAATGGTTTGGCATCTGTTAGATAAAATGGGCTAGATAAGAATCTGATAGGTCAATCATTTATAATTTGATCAACTTTGCCAATGGTTAACATCCTTATTTCTCCAGGTTTTCAAAATAGAACTCTCTTGGCTGGGTTTAGCAACATCTGCTTTTGAAGATTACTTCAACTATTGGCAGCACCCAAGCTGTGCTTCAAAAAGATCTTTGGGTCTGGGGCATATTGTTCTTCCTATTGCTGTATTTACTTGCCTCCTAATCCCTCTCCAGTGTTTTACACTGTAAAACAATGTCTCAATGAGGTCTCTTTTGTAATTTTTCCTGTTTTTTCATGTCACATTACAGCTAGTCAACAGCCCATTTCTGTTGAGGTCACGCAGCAATTAGACTTTTTTTTTCCTTTTGAAAAACAAGAGGAGTAACTAGAGTAAGAAATTATCTATATTCGGATAATTTTTTTTTGCTTTGCTAAACATTTCACAAATCTTTAATTCCTTGAGTCACTAGTACTCACACACAAAACTCCAGTTTAGTCTGCATTTGGCAAAAAACTGCAGAACAGATACAGTAGGATTATGAGTGATTTAGGAACTGGAAACATCAGTAGATAATCCCAACCCAATTGGACTCTAAAGTTACAACTCAAAGTAGCTAAAACATCTGCACCAGGCTTCAGTGTTGCCACAGAATGATGGTGCTATCATGTGATATCTTTTTTTTTTTAAGTTTACTCTGGAAAATTGTTTACACAATCTACACTGTACTTTGATTTGTATACTCCTTTTTAATTTTCTGTTTTTAATGTCAATTTGGATACAGTTACCTTGTCCTTCAATGTCTACATTAATAATGAGATTCAAGAGAGGTTAAACACTGTTTCTCATTCACTGAATTGTTGATGAATTAAGACCCTCCAGGGCTCCAAAGCACCAAGGCTTTGGGGGAAGGAGGTGCCTTATTGTATGAAACATTTTAGTAAAACAACCAACTATGATATCATACTGAAAAGAATTTTTAAAACATTACAATGCTATTTAATGGAAAACAGATTTATTGATCAACTATATGTATATATATATATGTGCATATATATGTATATATATATATAGTTGTTGGGGGTTTTTTTGTTTTGTTTTAACATTTCAATCTATATTTAAGCACTTTGGAGTTAACAGAAGTATCTCATTGGGGACAAAGATATGGGGTCTTCATGTCTGCACTTCTCCAATATTTTCCTCTCATCTCAGATCTTGATCTATTGACCATGAGGAGAAGGGGTCCTTCCCATCCTACCCCCAAAGCTCCTCAGTGATCATTTGTAAGAAATTAATACTCCAGATCAGTTAGTGGTCCTAAGACAGGAGGGGTAGAAGGAGCTACTGCTCTGGATCCCCTCCTCCAGGACTTTTAAAGGGTAAATTTCCAAGTCCAAGAGGGGAGAGACTCAAGGTACCTATTGTTCCATTAACCTTGGGGACCCAAGTATTCCCAAAATATTTATAAGAATTAGAATCCTCAGCACTTTTCACCTAAGTATTTAAATATTTAGCAAATTTTTGAAGGACTGATTAGACAATTTTTCAAAAAGCTAGGGGGGAAAAGTGGGGTGGGGATTAATGCCATTCCTATCAAGATTCAGTCTAAAATCTACCTTTTGCCAGAAGCTTTTATCAGTTCTCACCCCATTCCCATGATATTGCCTCCCTTTTCAGATTACCTCTAACCTGTACTATATATATTTTGTGTATGTAGTACACAAAATTTTTGTGTACTATTTTGTGTAATCTGGTAGAATGCATGTTCCTTGAGTAGGAATGGAGAGGCGCTTTTGCCTTTCTTTTCATCCTCAGTATTTAACAGTAAATATTTGTTGACTAATTGTTAGTTGATCAAGATGCCACCTCCTTGAGGAAACTTTTCCTCAATCCCTAGTTGCTGATGCTCTTTTTTAGGATTCTAAACTCCCCTAGAGAAATACTATTTACTTTTATGTTTTTTATACCCAGATCCTTAAAACCTTATTGAATTGAATCATTTTCCTTGTTTCTTTGTGGCCACCCAGGACTTAATATGGTGACTAAAGCATTGGAATTGATTTCATTTGTCCCAGTTACTAATGCAAGAAACTCCATTCTTTTTAGGAATTATTTTTGTACAGAAAAAAGCTGCATAAATCATATCCATTCACATTTCTTTGGCTCTAATTACTTATCTATGTCAGACCAGACCATTTTTTTTTACTAGCTTTCAACTTTTCATGTTTTTGTTTGTCAAGTGCCCATTAGGAAAATCAATTTAAAAAAATTTTTTTCTCCCTTAGGGCAGCCATTTATTGTGACCTTGATGGTACTGGAACTCTGGGGACTAAGGAATGCCTTTTATGTCATTAAGACTCATCCTAGGAACTCTTACTATCCAACAATTCTGATTCATTCTATATATCAGAGTAACCAATGACTCAATAATAGTTGCATGAAATATTGGAAGGGGATTCCTTCTTTTCAAAATCATGGAAAGTTACTAGGGGATGCTGAGACATTAAATGAGTTAATTGGTCAGTACCAAAGAGCCATCTTGTAAATCAGTGGAGACATTTGAACATAATGCCATCAACAATACTGGATCATAGAACCTTTATATATGAAAATAAAAATATGTTTATATTTTATAATCTATCTATGACTTTTGTGCTTATAATATGAAGGTTCTTCATTTTAGCTATATGAAGTCTTTAAAAAACATATATATATGTATATATGCATCATATATACATATGTTCAGTATGAAATATTTCCAGGGTTAGGATAAAAAAATGAAATATAAAAATTTGTGGGGAAATAAAGACATTCTGTGTGAAAAAGAAGATTAAAAAAACATTGTGTCAACTCCTAAGACAGATCCATAATCACTCAAGAGAACCTAACTGAAATATTCACATAGAAAAACCAAATAAATGAAAACTGCCTATTATAAAATGAAGGAGATGGGCAGCATATAGAACTTGTCCATTAGCACTTATATGTTGCAGAGACACTACAAATGCACTAGATCTGACAGGAGGGTGAAAGTGGGCTTTGGGAAACTGAATGATTTTTTTAATTGCCCTCCCAGTTTTTCCCTGAAACAAAATGTTTTTAACCTCAATATTCTGCTGTTGTTTTCATATTGCTCTCAGTCAAGATAGGGAATAAACATATTTCTTAAATTTTCCTGCATTGATATTTATTACAGTTATACAATTTAGGATTAAAAACACTATTAATAACAAAATAGTATGAACCATTTGAATGTTACTAGTATGATGTTTACAGTTTTGTTATCATATAGGGTTTGTTGCATAATAAAGCATTGAAATGTCTAGTGAAAAAAAAGAAAAGAAAAAAGTTACACAATTTAGGATTAAAAACACTATTAATAACAAAATAGTATGAACCATTTGAATGTTACTAGTATGATGTTTACAGTTTTGTTATCATATAGGGTTTGTTGCATAATAAAGCATTGACATGTCTAGTGAAAAAAAAAAGAAAAGAAAAAGATATTCTTTGGAAGAACTGATTAGCAAAAGTCAAGAGTGGGGCAAAACATAACATCCTTGAGGTTGAAAAGAACAATGAATTAAATTCAGGAGCCCTCAAAATAATTTAGGATACAATTATAGTAAGTAACCACTATGTTTGAGGGCAGCTAGGTGGCACAGAAAATAGAGTACCAGCTCTGGAGACAGAAAGTCATCTTCTTGAGTTTAAATTTGGCCTCAGAAACTAGCTGTATGACGCTGAGCAAGTCACTTCATTCTGCCTTAATTTCCTTATCTGTAAAATGATCTTGGAAGTAAATGGGAAATCATTACACTATCTTTAAAACACACACACACACACACACACACACACACACACACACACACACAAGTCAGGTCACAGAAAGTCGAGCACACCTGAATGACAACAACAAAATTGCGTTCAAGGCAATGCAATAAATGCTGGGGAAATAAGATAAATGGTCTCTGCCCTCTAAAGCTTACATTCTACTGGATATAAGTACAAATAATTTCTCACTGAGTTGAATTTCTTCCTGTTGCTTGGGATAATGTGTTACCCCAATAGGAGTGAACTAATCTGTCAGAACTGAATTTTGATGCTTGTGCAACATTTGGTATTTCGTGTTATAGGGCTACATTTTTAAAAAAATACAATAGTAACACTTTTTTGAAGGCATATCATTTTCCAGTAGGACAAAAAGAAGAGTAAGATATGGTGCATTTAATGGAATTGTTTGGAGGGGAAAAATATAAATGTTTTGATTTTGCTTAGGTTCACATATAATTTTTCATACCTTCCTGTTATTTATACCCCTATCCATATATAAACAACAACTTGGACATATAAACAGAAACTATAGTTAAGTAATATGTGGTATTTATGATATGAGAATTTTAAAAGCATTAAGTACCAAGTAGGGTAGAAGAGTGAAGAAGATAATAAATGTGAAGCTGTGCAGAATCTAGAGGCTATAGGGTTATTAAATGTTTTGAAGTCCTTTGAGGATGTTCATCCTTCCATAAATATTTATGAAAGCTGCTACATATCAGGGAGAGAGGCAGTATGGTACAGTGGATAGAGATCCAGCTTTGAAGCCGGGAAGAACTGAATTTTTATATTTGCTCATTTTTTTTAGAAAGGGAGACCTACTGTTATGTAAAGGCTTCCTGTTATATACTGTAAAAGTGCTTCTATATACTTTTTATTGTTGATATGTCAGTAATAGGGCTAGCAAAGCTTGTCATTTTCCTTTCACAAAACATTAGCCTTAGAGTCAATGAATCCTACAATAAGCAAACAACAGTTTATAATCCAATCCCCTGCCTTCAGGCAGGAATACTGTTGACTGCTGATCTGGGTAAGTAATTTTAGGAAGGGAACTAACTCCACTTTCCTGTCCTACAGCTCCTGGTAAGATAGGATGATAAGCTCTTGGCTTAGCTAAGTAAACCCCACCACAATAAATATAGTCAGTTTTGCCCAAGAGAGAATAAGAACAGAAATATTTAATGGAGATTTTGAAAGCATATGGACTTTAGAGAAAAATTTATAGCTTAGCATAAATATTTAAATCCACCAAAACTGTTTCCTTAAATTGAGAATGTAATTCATAATAGTAACCCAAAGACATAGACACTAGTAAATAGACTAGAATTTGATTCTCCCTTCTAGGACTAGTAACATATCTTTACACTTTAGTTACACATTAATCACATAAATATTGTGACAAGTCTATATTTAGAACCCAGATCCTGTAACTACAAATCACCAAGTTTCTTTCATCTGAACCAAGCTGCTTTCCCCAGATTTCTATGGATGTGAAATCATTGTGGCCTTCATTGATTGGCTAACAACAGGTCCCAGGCCAAGTTCCAATTGGACAATGTTTGGACCCTGATTGACTCAGACTGCATGTAAATAGCAATTGTTTTGGTTTGGGCCAGAAATCCTGTAGATCTTCCCCTTCCAGATTGTATTTTTTTTATTAAGAAAAAAAGAGGCCATTTTTTTTGCTTCAGTTCTTACCTACCATTAGCGTTGTCTTGGCCAAACTTATTCCTGAGAAATACTTTTAACTTAAGAAGGCCAAGGTCTCCCATTACATTGAAGGTCATCTCCAGCCATCGTGACCTATAGGTTGCCACTGGACCCAGATAGCTCTGGAAGAGAAAGTGAGACAGGAGACCTTGCCCAGCCCTCCCTCATTTAAATCCAATTCACTTGCATGTCATGGTATCATCTCCCTGATGTTACAGTCAGCTTCTAGAATGAAAGACAAACAACAGCGACATGGGAACTAATTCAGATGTTTAATTGTACAATGGTTTGGGTAGGAAATGGGTTTCACCAGCCTATTTGTAAGGAATTAAACCAGAGGCAAATATAAGTAGACATAGCCCCCAGTTTACAAATATGAATATATTATGTTTGAAAGTTCCTTAGGTAATTTGGTTGTTTTGAATTTAGGAGGTATTTTCTCATAGAAACAATAGAATAAATGATGATGTTATCAGAATGCTTCAAAAAAAGGACTAGAAAACCACAAGTTTGTGTTTTTCCTTTGTGCTAGTTGGGCTTAATTTTGTTCAAATGATACAGCCAAGCATGGTGATGCATTACTATAATTTCAACTGCGGGGGAGACTAGACCTGAAGGATTTCTTGGTTCTAACAGGACAGACTTTTTGGGTATTGACTTTAAATTTGACATAGGTATAGTGAACCCATGAGCACAGGGACCAATCAGTTTATTCAGAGGTTTTTGTTTGTTTGTTTGTTTGTTTTGTTTTGTTTTTTACCTTGGATATTGCATTGGTAAAAAGAGAAGAGAAGCTTCCTCTATTTATTTCCTTTGTGCAAAACCACATAAGCTCCACTGTTCTGGAGTCAGTCCTGATCAATCTATCATCTTAGAAGAACTAGACTAGGTAAATGGTGCAGTGGATGGAGCACCAGGCTTGGAATTCAAATTTAATCTCAGACATTTATTAGCTCTATAACCTTGTCAGTTATTTAATCCCTGTTTACCTCAGTTTTCTAATCTGTAAAATGGGGGGAAAATAATAGCCCCTACCTCCCGAGGTTGTAGTGAGGACCAAATGAAATAGTAATTATGAAGAGCTAAGTATAGTGCCTGGCACAATGTAAGAGTCCTATACACATATGTTAGATATTATTTCTTCTTCTTTTTTTTTTTTTGCTGAGGCAATTGAGGTTAAGTGACTTGCCCAGGGTCACACAGCTAGGGAATGTTAAGTGTCTGAGAGCAGATTTGAACTCAGGTCCTCCTGACTTCAGGGCTGGTGCTCTATCCACTGCACCACCTAGCTACCCCCCCCACCTAGCTGCCCCCGATATTATTTCTTCTTAAAACCTTCTCCCTTATCACCTCTGCTTCTTATTATTCCAAATTCCCTTCAAGGCATATGTTAGATACTACCTGCTACACAAGGTCTTTCCTGTGCCCCAAGTAATTAGAGTTGTCTCTTCCCCACTCCTTTTCCCACCTTTCCCTTTTCCCCAGTACTTTGTATGGATTCTTTGCATTTATTTCTATCTATCCATATTGTATCCCTGCAAGAGAGTGTAAGCTACTTAAAGGGAGGAACAATTCTGTTTTTGTCTTTATAGTCCTAGCACTTTAGGTCTAGGAAGTCCTTAGTAAATACTTTTTGAATTAAATTGAATATTTTGATGGACCCAAAAGACAAATTTTAATGCATTTGAAATGATAAGGAGAAAAAAATTGTTTTTTCCTTGATTGAGTAACTGCTATTGGTCCCAGGAGGCAGGAAAGAGAAAGACATCTTCAGGATATTACTGACTTTGAAGCAGGTGTTCAGAAGGAATCTTGGTCTATTACAAATAAGAATAGTGCTTTTCTAAGGAAAGTTACTGAGTCTAAATCAGAGATGAGAGCTATTAAAATGGATCATGGAGTTGTTTTAAAAGCTCTGTTCTGTCACAAAAGGTATATGTTTTTGTCTGAAAAAAAATCACTAAAATTGCTAGAAAAGAATTTTTTTTAAGCAAATGCTGCTTTTGAGCTCCAAGGGCTGACAGCTGTTCCAGTTTTGCTTGGGGACTTTTTCACAATGTGGATTAATCAATGTTATGAACTGGGTCCGTGGGGTTTTGGGAATGTAATTGGTTTCAGATGACACTTTGCTAGTCAATCTGTGAAACAGCCGAATGTTGACACAGCTGAACAATTCCAGCTGTTTCCACTGGCCCCTTCCTCCCTCCCTGGACGCTACATCCTTTCCCTTTATTCTTGTCTGCCCTCTCTCATTGTGACTTTGCTAAACTAATTTGTTATCTTTTTTAATTTTCCTTTTTGCGTTTTTCTCCTCTGGGGAAACACAGGTCCCTGGGTGATGTATTTCTCCCAATGTGTTATTTTGGGAAAAGTTTTCTTTTTTTCCTCTTGATGTTAAAGTCTTCTAAATGAATAATACTTTTACATTCCTTTTTGTTCTTGGCAATTACTTAGTTTGTTTGTTTAAGGCTATGCAGCAACAAATTTGGTTCTTATACAAGTGCTTGGAATCAGTGACTTCAGTTTTCAAGTTGGATGATTAACCTTTTCTTGAAAATACTGCAGTTGTACAAAGACAAGAGTAGAATAGATAGTACATGCCATTAGCTTCATTCAACACTTGGACCTTCTCATTGTATTAGTCAATGAAATTATCTGAAATGGAAATAGAGATTTTGGTGTCAATATTACTGCGAGAGAGACATGACTGGGGAGGAAGAAGACTACAATGAATTATGTACAATATATTAAGAGTTTATGCTTTGCCCAGGGAATGAAAACTAAATTGCTTTCACTGGTTTTTCATTATCAGAGATTAATTTCTTTTTGTGTTTTAAGAACTTCAGTTTTACCATCTCACCCAACCAATACAAGAATAATTTTAACCTCTTTGTGTGCTGTGACTGTTACATTTTTATGACTGAATCACAGAATGTCAGAGTTGTAAGGGATCTAAGTCTATTTGTCCAACCTGTGCCTGCCTGAACAATGATTCTCTTTGCAATACATCTGACAAATGATCATGTCCATCAGTAAGTCCACTATCATTTACTAAGTACAATTTTGAAGATTTCTAATGAGCTGGGAACCCATTGTTATGTGAAGCATCTCATATAATTTTTCAGTAGCAAATAATCATAAGGAAAATTTTCCTTCCATCTAGTCTAAATTTACTTCTTTGTAATTTTTTCCAATTATTGCACTTAGTTCTGCCTTCTGGGCCCAAAAAGAAATCTTGTCTAATTCCTCTTCTATACCCCAGCCTTTCAAATACTTAAAGACAAGTATCAAATACACCCTGTTTTATCTCTTCTTTTTTCAAAGTTAAACAAAACAGAGAAATGTTGGATGAATGTAGAGCCATTCCACAGCCTAATTCAACATCATTCAAAGAAATCCCAACCTTCTCAGATTGGTTCTCAGATTGTGAACTCCTTGAAGTCAAGGACTGTGTATCACCTCCGTTTATATACCCCATGTGAGCACAGTCCCTGCCACATAATAGGCACTTAATAAATGTTTATTTGATTGATTGATTGGATCCTGGTTAACTTCAAATTTGCAGGGTTATTGTCACACCTTCTGTTTTGCTTTATTGTCTGAGATGGCAATCTACCAAGTCTATATAGGCAAAATGAAGCAGCCATTTGAGAAAATATTTGGAAAATTTGAGCAGTGTAAATGATTAGTGTGATATATTAAGATTGGAGGTGAGGGAGGAAAAAAAGGAAGAAAAGAAAAAAGGAAGGAAGGAAGGGAGGATAACAGGAGTGAGAGAGAAAGGAGCAAATAAACATTTATTAAGCACTTATTATGTTCCAGACAGTGTGCTAAATATTGGATTCTAATAAAGGAAGATAATACACAAAAGGGAGAAGGGAGGAAGAAGGTAGCTGTATGTCCCAAAACAAGAAGGCCCTATTTCCTCATTTAGAATCAAAAATCAAAAGGATAGGGCAATTGAATATTCACTGGGTGGAGAAGTATGAACAGTGGAACCCTGCAAGGATTAGTGTTGGGACTTGTTCAATTTCACATTTTCATAAAGGATTTAGAGAATGTGCACAGTGAAATCTCTAAGTTTGCATATGTCACTACTACTTGACCTCTAAGGTATTTCTAGGGAATTAATAGATTCCTCTATATCTAACATTCTATGAATTATAAACTCCTAGAAAACACTAATGGGCACAAATTATGGAAAGATATTTCAAGTCTAGGCAAAAGGCAAACAACTGGTAGGTAAACTTTATTGTAAGTGCTAAGGGAGAAATGGTATCATTGTGGTCTGTTGTTCCCTGATGACAGTGCCCAATGTACATCTGTGAGCAAGGAATCAACAAAAATATTGGCCATAATTGGAAAGGGAATTGGAAAAAAACTAAAATGTTATCCTGTCCTTGTAGAAATAATAATGATAACAATAGATAACATTGATGTAAACTTTAGGGTTTGAGAGTGATTTAAATACTATATCCATTAAGTATAGTTATCCTAAAACATTATGGAACATGAGGCTTGTACTCTCTTCACCCTCACCTCCCAATGAATAGGGATGGGATTAAAATCTTCAGAGACTATTCCTATTTCCACCTACTGTGCTTGTGGATAGGCAGGGTTATATCTCCAATTCTTTCTATTTCTCCCTCTCTTCATCCCTGGCCCTTATTAGCATTGTGGCTCCCAGGCAGAAATGAAGGAGAAAAGAAGAAAAAGAAAAGAAAAAGAAGAAAAGAAGAAGAAGGCTTATAAGCAACCATCAGCAGTGGGGGATAGGAAAGTAGGACACCTTTTTTTTTTTCAGCTCAGTGTGAATGGAAGGAGGTAGGGAGAGTGGAAAAGAAAATATATTAGAGCAAATTCATTCTACCCGCCTGGGCTTCATGGCTGGGGTACATTTACCAAGTTTTTGAAGTTTACCTCTCTTTTTTATTATTTCTGCTATTTGACAAATGGGTAAAACCTCTGGGTGTAGTATACCCTGTACCCCATCCTGTTATCCCTCCGTCAAAAGTTACCTCTCAGCCACCGCTCTCTGTCCCATTCCTGCTGCCTCAACTTAGAAATTTTCCTTCCCAAATTCTCCCTCACTCCTAGCCCTATGCTGCACAAAAATCCCTTGATATCCAGTGACAAATTCTTTGGAATAATATGTCAATATCTTTGCTGTTACAACAAACCACATCTTCCAAAGGGTTATATGATTACTATATGCTCTCTTCATCATTGAGACCCTCAGTGTCTTCATTTTGAGACGGGAATAGGAATGAAGGGGTAGGAGTGGTAAGAAAGGGTGGATAAAAACTACAGCCTATTATCTCATTTGGTTCTCATAACAACCTTCATCTATAATATGGGCAATTAGGGCTGATTCATTCAGTCATGGTCATATACCTAGTAAATGTCAAAGATGATTTTGAACTTATTTCTTTCCCTGACTTCCAATGCTTTCTCCTACCCCAGGAACCATCTGCATCTGTGCACAGTTCTGTTTACTGTACTTCTAGAATAACATAATGATATTTAAAGGTTCAGTTAAAGACAACAAAAATGATCAAGAGATTGATGGCATAACCCTTTTGAGAACATATCAAAATAATTAGAACTTTTCAATCTGGAAAGATGAAAGATGGGGAAAGAAGCTGGGATCAAAATCTGTGAGCACACAAAGGGTATGGCCAGGGTGAACCTGGACTTGTTCACCAAATCCTGGAATACTAGAACTAGGTACTTTTTAAAGTTTGAAAGAGGTATATTTAGTACAAGTAAAAGGAAGTAGGACATTACACAGTGGGAAGTAAACTTAGGGAACTATCTACCCCCAAGAGATGATACCAGCTAAAAATTAAAATAAGTTTGAGGGTTTAGATAAATGAATGGATGTTATATCTGTAATGGCTTATTAAAGGAAAGTAAAGATGACTGGGGGAGGGATTAACCTCTTAAGGTAACAACAATTCCTCCCTCAATCATCCCTGGGTGCTTCTGTCAGAGACTTCATAGGAAACTCAACTCATTTCAACCAACAACCACATTCACATCACTGTGCTAGGCATTGGGGATACAAAGACAAATGAAACCTTCTCTATCCTCCAGAGCTGACATTTTATTAAAGAGATATGACAAGATCATAAATAGGTAACTAAGAACTACTAATTTGAGGAGGGAAAAGGTACTAATAACTGTAAAGGGGGAACCAGGAAGTCTTCTTGTACATGGCATATGGGCTGAACCTTTTAAGAAACTAGAATTAAGAGCACAGGTGAAGAAGGAATACACTTTAGCCCTGTTAGGGGTGGGAGGTAGAGGAAGAATTGATTCCTTAGTCCCTTATTTGCTGTGTGACCATAGGCAAACTTTCTGTGCCTCAATTTCCTCATCTGTGTACAAGGGAATTCAACTTTTTGATCTTTCAAGTATCTTCTATCTCTAGATCCTATGCCTATGATCTAACAAGAAATCTGAGAAAAGCTGATCAAACAGGAGCAGAACTTGAAGAATGTAAAATAGTATTATGGTCCAGCTATACTGGACTCCTTGCTGTTCCTCACAAATGGCCATCCATTTCCTAACTCCATGTCTATCTCAATCTCAGACCATGGGCAGAGACGTCTGTCCCCCATATTTAAAATGTTCTTTCTCCTCACCTCTTAGAATCCCTTTTCTGAACTCAGATTAAATGCTACCTAGCTATTAGTGCCTTCCCTCTTTAAGGTTACTTTCTATCTTAACATGCATGTATCTTAAGTGCATATACATGTATATAATACATATATATTATATCTGTAATACACACACACACACATGCACATTGGAATGTAAGCTCCTTGAGTGCAAGGACTATTTCTGCTTTTTCTTTGTTTCTCCAGTGCTTAGTTCAGTGCCTAGCATATCAGGAAGCACTTAAATGCTTGTTGATTGATTATAGAAGCCAAGCCAATAGAGGGGAAAGGATCCAGGACTGGGATGTGGGGAAGTAGATTACGGTGTCAAGGAGAGGTTAAGTAGGATGAGGACTGATGAAAGACCATCAGATCTAGCAGTTAAGAGATCACTGGTAACCTTGGAGACAGCACTTTCAGTTGAGTGTTGGGTCAAAAGTTAGATAGAGAAAGGGTTCAGTTCTCAAAAGGGTTGAAAAATGAGTGGGAGGTGAAAAAGTGGAGGCAGAGAGAGAACAGATGAATTTTTCCAGGAATTTGTCTGTAAAAGAAAGAAGAGATTTAAGATTATAGCTTCAGGAGTAAAACAATCAAATAAAGTGTGTGTGTGTGTGTGTGTGTGTGTGTGTGTGTGTGTGTGTGTGTGTG
>JAJPUD010005214.1:42179-67790 GCA_023553655.1 Myrmecobius fasciatus | reverse complement strand
CCTCTCCTCTCCTCTCCTCTCCTCTCCTCTCCTCTCCTCTCCTTTTTCCTTCTTTCTTTCCTTTGTATTCTTTAAAAGAGGGAAGAAATATTTATGTCCTTAAGATTCCTCCTGCTTTTCTTCTACTTCGTTCACACCTTCCTTCTTTTCTTCCAGGCTCCTTCTGTACAATTTCCCTATAGTTGCATAGTTCTACATGTAGCCTATGCTATTCAGCTGTCAACCATCTGCCCCAGAAATGGCTTCTGGTGAAGTTGTATAATTTCTTGAATGCTACCAATTTCATAGTGAATCCTTAAAATTTTTAAACAAGTCCATATGTTTGTGGTTTTTAATTGCTACCGTGACCAGTCTATAGACATGTGCTGCAAATACCAAGGGCATTTAGGACTTCCTATGGTGTCTGACACCATGTTTTTTTTTTGTTTGTTTGTTTTTAACTCTCAAACAGTTAAACACTGTTATTGGAGGGTAGGAATGCTCTCTGAGGTTGTATTTTTAGTTTAGATGATTGTGGAGTAAATACCTTCAGGTGGGCTATGAACCCTATAAACAGATGAAAAATTCCTGCAGCTAAAAACAGAGTTAGTAAAAATGTAGAGGTAAGTAATAACAACAAGAAAAAAGTCCAAAACATTTCTTTCCATGACAACCAAATAAAACATGGAATTCCCCCACTGGATTTCCACTGTAATACTCCTTAAGTAAAGTGGAAAAGCACCTTAAAGAGGATAATATGCAAATGATCAAAAGAAATACCTATATTTTGGTGGGGTTTTTTGGTTAGAGAGAAGGAATTTAAGTGTATGAAAAATATTTGAATTCTACCCAGGTCACTGAACCTCAATAGCTACTCATAAGTTAACCAGATGGAGCTAGTTTTATATGTTGCACAGTGAGAATAATCTTTCAGTTTTCCTTCTTTGAGAAGCTAGGTGACACCATGGATAAAGTGCTTCCCCCCTCCTCACTTCCCCCCTTTCTGGAATCAGTTAGTGATGAATTCAAATCTGTCCTTAGACATTTACTAGCTCTGAGACCCTGAAAAAAAAGGGACTTACTTGTCTCAATTTCTTCATCTGTCAACTAAGTTGGAGAATGGCAAACTATTCCTGTACCTTTACCAAGAAAACCCAGATGGAATCACAAAGAGACATATGTAACTGAAATGACTAAATAACAATAAAATTCTTTCTTGTCTCACCTGAGATACAATGCCTCACTCTCCTGCCTTACTGATGCTACCTTTGTGAGTTTCTATTCTAATGCTATTGATCCAGGACCATAGAGAATGTGGCTGACTAGGAAGAATGCTTCTAAGAAACCCTGAAATTTTACTTCTGTATCTAGAATGAAATGCTGGAGTCATTGTTTCATGTCCCAAAAGGGAACAATCTCAGAACCTCCCGAGAGATAGAAGCTACTTCTCTGGTTAATCAGAGAACTGACTTCTTACTTCCTCTGGTACGGTGGAAAGAACAGTAATCCAGGAGACCTTTGTTCTAGCCTGTCTTTGCTATTCCTAGCTGCAGTTGAGAAAATCTTCTGTTTCTTATCTATAAAATGATAACTACCAAAATCTCTGTCAACTTTGTAGTTTGGGGATTCTTTGCCCAGCTGCCTCACAGACTATTAGGACATAAACAGAAATTAAGAGGCCTGAATGAAGCCACTGGTAGGGTTGTATGTAGCAAACTGGGGTTAGCAAAACTAATATAAATGGGCAATTTGAATTCCTTTTTTTGCTTATGATGAAAGGATTAAACAGAAATAGACAGATATTCTTTGAGTTTTTGTTACTTATTAACAGAGAAAATGGATGCGCATTGTAATGCCTTATCTTCTAAAAGTACTAATTTTAAAAATTCATGATGGGGAGACACAAGTAAAATTGAGACACAGAGTAGTTAAATGATTTGCCCAAAGTCACACTCAGGGAAGAGCAAACTGGGATTCACACCCATGTTCTTCCACTCCAAATCCAGTCTGTTTTGTGAAATGTATACCAAGAATCAATTTCAATTGATTCACCAAATCCTGGAATACCGTAACTACATACTACTTGAAATTTGAAAGAGGTATGTCTAATGTATAAAAGGAAATAGGACATTACACAGGAGGAGGCAAACTTAGGGAAGTCACTACTCCCAACATAGGGTGCCAACTGAAAATTAATATAAATTTGAAACATTAGATAAATGAATGGATGTTATATTCATTCATTTTTATCAAAAGAAAAATATACAAAAGAGTCAGTTATGCCCCTTCAAATGCACTTTAAAATAAACAAAAGTGGGCCAGCTAGGTGGCACAGTGGACAGAGCACCAGCCCTGAAGTCAGGAAGACCTGAGTTCAAATCTGGTCTCAGACACTTAACACTTCCTAGCTGTGTGACCCTGGGCAAGTCACTTAACTCCAATTGGCTCAGCAAACAAAAAAAAAGTAATTTCTGAATTGTAATGCCTTAGAAGTCATCCATTCCCCATCCTTTCTTTGATACATGAATTCAAGGATACATGAGAGTTAGTTAGGATCATGTTTTATGATCTACTAGGGATCTTTAAAGTCATCAAGGCCAATCCCTCTATTTTACAGATAAGGAAACTGAGGTTGCATAAATTTTGTCTTATGAAGGGTTATGTAAATACTGTCTAAATCAGAATTTGAACTCTGATCTTAACTCCAAACCCAGTGCTCTTTCCACTATAGACTGTTTCAGTGATCATATAGTCACTTCCTGAGGTAAGAGAGAATTCACTCAGCCTGTAGCATTTATGGATATCTCTAATTGTGATTTCTTCCTCATCTTGAATTGAAAGCTTTTTGGCACTACACTGAACAATTCTAATCCCTTTACCACATGACAGCTTTTAAAATATTTGAAGACAACCATCACATCCTCTATAAAGCTTCTTTTCTCCATGCAAGATGTGCTCAGCTCCTTCCACTGCTCCTCATGTGACATGGTTTTAATCCCACATATCTACACAGTTATCCTCTTCTGGATACATGCCAGGTTGTCAATGTCCCTCTTAACATGTGGAACCTAGAAGTGAACATAATATGTCATATGGGTCCTAGCCTTTGGGAAAGCTGGGACTAAAGATTGGGGCTCTTGGGGTTCTAGATAAGTGATTATTTCTCCTTCAACTTACTACTCCTTATTTTAAAGTATTTTCATTCTCTCCAATTTTTTTCATTCAAGTTTGGAGAAAATTGGCTTCCATATGTGCATTGGAATTAGTTAATTGGAATTTCCCATCATTTAAAAATTATACTAATTTGGAAAGTTTTATGCATTGTTATGTTTGGTCCCAGGTCTTTCCAACTACAACATGAGCTCTTTATATACAATCTCTCACCAATGGACTCCAAGCAGCCTTGGGAATTCCCTAGTATAGCCTAAACCAGATTAAAATGTATTTGAGAGGAGGCACCTAGGTGGCGCAGTGAATAGAACACCAGTTCTGATGTCAGGAGGACCTGAGTTCAAATTTGGCCTCAAACACTTAACACTTCCTAGCTGTGTGACCCTGGGCAAGTCACTTAACCCCAAATGCCTCAGCAAAAATAATAATAATAATAATAATAAAAATGTAATTGAGAGGCAGTTAGATGACACACTGGTTAGAGCACTACCCCTGGAGTCAGGAGGATCCGAATTCAAATCCAGATTCAGACACTTAAAACACTTTCTAGCTGTGTAACCCTGGGTAAGACACTTAACCCTAATTGATTCTCAAAAAAAGGCCCAAAACTGTAATTGGAAAATGTTTAACAAAATATAATGCAACATAGATAATATTATTTGTGATTTTCTAAATCAACAGATAGATTAATCCTTTTCTATTTGAAAGTTCCCTTTTTAAGTCCTGAGACAAGGACTCCCTATACAATTTCAGGACATGAGAAATTTGATACAGAGGCCAAACAATAGTTTTCCTATTATTATTTTTAACTATGGCTATATAACAATGAACATGTGATTTCATCCATGTCTATTTCATTGACTATGAAAATACCTCCCCATCTTCAGGAATTCTTGTCCAAATCCTCCCTTATTGAAGTACTTGAAGTACAAGGGAGCCACTTAACATCTTTTTAACATCAGAATTTTTTAATAGCATTTATCAAAGGAAAAATACATATCTGGATAAAGAAGTTATCAGCACCCTTCTCCCAACTTATTTTTTCATGCCCTTTAAGGTAAAGGTACTCAAAGGCTGAAATGCTTTGCAGTTTGTTTTTTTCACTCTTGTCATGGTTTAATGATTCTCTTTTAGCTGTCTTTCTATGACAGTTTTTTTTTTCAGCTGCATTGCTTATAGAGAGCAAAAAGGGAAAAAAGATTATAGTGAGTCTGAGTTTTGCCCTGGGACACTCCATAGTTCTATAGTAATGAATGTAATTCTATGTACCCTCTGTAGGAGGAGGCAGTTGCATCCAAATTAAGTTATGTTATGGAGGTTGTGTCAGTCTGTCACTGATTTTAAATTGATGTCCTCAGAGAGAGCAGAATTTGTATCTAGTAAACTGCCCCTTTGTGGAATAACTTCTATGCATTCCTACCCTTCATATCTCATATTAAAAACTGTCCATTGTCCTGTATATTTGCTACTTGTAATGTACCTATGTTGCATATTGCAATCATTTTTAGATTATCATAATGAATTAAGTTTTTCAAAATACAATCATGGGGAACCTTTCCCATGATCACAGAGATGTTCTCCTCTGCCACACGCCTCATCACACAGTTGTATCAATTCATAAGACATATGCACTTGAATGGTGATAGTGAACACAGGGAGATCCGTGTCAATGTCAGTAGCAGAGATTGGATTTGCATAAGATATGCATGTAAATATAGTTTTGGTTCCCATATTCATCTATGTCTCAGTTCAGCTGGCAAAGAGGCGTTTGTAATATATACCAACGAGACTTGCCATCATTATTTTTGATGTTATGCCACCAGAACAATCACCATGCATGTACACCTTAAGACCAATCCAATAGAGGAACACTACTTGCATATAAAATAAGAGTGGCTCTGTACCGTTTCATTTAGGTTTCGAGGAAGAAGCATATAGTTCATGCACATAGGTAGCTTACATGATTAGAAAGGAGTGGAGACATGTGCCATTTTGTGATGTAGTCACATAGATTTCTTTTGTCTTGATTAAAAACATGCCATACAACATGCAAAGTACAAATTGGCAAAGGGATGGGTTTAGGGAAATGGAACAAGCACTTATTAAACACTTATTATGTACAAGGTTCTACATTAATCACTTTGCAAATATGATTTCATTTAATCCTTACCATAATCCTGAAAGGCAGATGTTATTATTATCCCCATTTTTTAGTTAAGAAAGTGAGGAAGACAGAGGTTGAGTCAGTTGCCTAAGATCTCATAGCTAATGAGTGTCTGAAATCACATTGGTCTTAAGTCTTCTTGACACCAAGTCCAGAACTCTGTCTGCTGTGCCATTTACCCAGGCGATGTCAATTTTTTCCAAGATGACAGGCTGACCAGGAGTGGCTCCAGAACAGTGGAACCTACATAGTTTTATGGGAATAGAGTGGGAGCTTGGATCTCCATAATTTTGTAAGTGCAATAATACAGTGTGAAAATCTTGACAGATACCTTTGAAGATGTTAATTATAAGTATTTTAAATATGGGTGCACATACAAGTTGATACAATTCTTTCGGTGCTCCCTGGTCATAATTACATATTTTTTGGTTTCTCTGGTTATTTTTTATTTGTCTCTCTTCCAAACTGTTTTGGATTCACACCTAATGAAACTGCTACCTGTATCTGTTGCTGTCACATGCAAAGTGTGATCTTAAGATGTGTTCAATTTCTGAATGGATTGACATTACTGATGTCAGGGGGAAGGCAGCAAATTCAGTTAGCATTTTCTAATTTTGTCTTTAGCTACCTTCTGAGGGGAGGTCAGACAGACAGAAAGAAGAAAGAGAGCGGAGGGGGAAAGGGAGAGAGGAGGGGGGGAAGGAGGAGAATTTTTCCCTGAAGCAGTTTTACTTATTTAAATTAATTTTAATGGTATTTTCAATGTCATCTACTTTTACTAGTGAATTTCTCTCCCCTTCCCCTCCCCGAGAACTATTCCTTATTAAAAAAAATTCAAAAAAGGGGGGGGGAGGAAAAATAATCATTGCATCAAAAACTCTGATATTATCTATAATATTTTACAATCATAGTTCCTCACCACTGCAAACAAGGAAAGGAGGGTCTGAGGCAGTTTTTTTTTTTTAAGAGGCAATTGTGATCATCAAGTCTCATTTGGAAAATTGGGCATCAGGTCCCCACACAGCTTGGAAATAGTGCCATTTTTTTTGTCTTCTTGTGGGATGTGAACTATTTTCTGGGGTAGATTAGAGAGATTTGGAGCTGGAAAGGTTTTTAGAGGCCATCTAAAATAGCTCCCTTATTAGGCATGAGAAATTGAGGACCAAAGAAGTTTAGTGGGTTTGCCAACATCACACAGAAAGTCAGTGGCAAAGCTGGGATCCCAACTTAGGTTTCTGCACTTTAAATGCAATACTCTACACTGAATAATGTTGCCTGCCTGTCTACCTTTAAAATTATGTTTCAGTAAAAATGAGCTTCCCCACAACAGAAACTAAATAACTTGTCCAGGAGACTTTAATCAAAGTAGAGGGAAAAAAAAAAAAAAAGGTATTGCATTTGCATATACCTTAAGTCATTAAGTCACATTAAGTCACTCTCTCCAATGAGGTTCTCAGCAGCACTGATATTCCTGTATTTGTGCATGAATGATGGTAGTCCATGGTGTTAGAAGATGCTATAGAGTTGTATTTGGTGAAATTTAACAGAGTATTGCCACTTCAGAATTTACTTTGGAAAGCTAGGTGAAATATACTTATGTGATAACTCAACTTTAGAGAACAAACTGGAATATTGAGTGAATAAGTAATTGTGTTAGATACTTTTGGAGAATAAAGAACCATCGAGTCGAATGTAAGATCCTTGAAAGAAGGAACTTCTTTATTTTTGTCACAAATCTAAAGGAACTAGTAGATTTTAGGTTAGTTGGCTGATATTTCATTCTCTAAGAGGACCAAAACGACATCACTGTTAGAGACAAGTTATTGTGTGTCTAATTATAGCTCATCAGACCAATAGGAGCTCAGAATGTTCTGCCATAGGTTGGGCACAAATAGTCCATGTAAACATTTGGAATGGATTCTCTAAATTTGGGCATCTTGCACATTTGTTGAATCTGAAACAGTCTCTGCATGAAAGGGGAGTACTTGACATGAAGATTGGCACATATTAGGTTCTTTGTAAATGCTTCTTGATTTTATTTGAAGGAGCTTGAAATAAGTTGGAGAGAGATTTTCCCTGTGGAAGTTCCATGTTCAGTCTGAGGGAACAACGTGTAATTAAAATAAACAGTTCTCCTTAACTTCATCAGCTATAGTGAACTGTTGCAGACCTATTCATCCTCTACTTTTGTGGGCATGTTAATGTTTTCTCTCAATATCACCTGTCTCCCTCCTACCTTGTCTAATGACAGGACAGGTGTAGAGTCCTAACAAACGGAATTCTTTATTACAGTTCATAAATTGCAAGAAATCTAGGACTCTTATTCTTCAGTGGGAGGCAAGGGTCTGTTAAAAGAACCTGCAATAACTTATCTCATGCAGATTTTGAATAGAGCGAGGATGATTTCTCTCCTCCTCTTATTGCTGCAGAACCATCTAGAATTGCTCATACAATGGACTTGCAGCAAATAGGAGCTTTTAAGTAACTTTTGTCGACAAGGAACATAAAGTGAACTACCCTTCAAAGAATGAAGATTAAATATCATTATCTATAGTTGAGTAAACATCATTGTAAAGTGTGCAGAGAGTATCTTTTAGCTGAGATAAAGCTGCAGGTGGCTCAGAGGGACTGCTGTTCACAATCTTGCCAGCATTTTATATGGGCAATTTCATAGGTAGGGAACTTGGTTGTTTCTAGTCTGTCCTACCTTTTGGCTTCAGGGATTTTTTTTTTAATAGTAAAAAATAGTCCCTCTTTTTTGACCTATTTACTAGAGGTGATCCCCAGAGTTCAACTCTTGACTTTTTAACCTTTTTTATATTCTTTCTCTAAGTATTCAGTTATTTTCATGACCAGAGCTATAACTAATAAGGGGAAGAGAATTTTTTTTCTTTGTTTCTGTTTTAAATATTTAAATTCCAGGGAGCTGGTAGGGAGAAGGGAAGAGAGTTTTCTTAAAGTAGAAGACATAATTTCTCCCCAATTAGTGCCTTCTCTGAACCTGGGCTTATGGTCTTCCACCAATCATTGCCACTTCCATGGAGTAGTCAGTTTGGGGATTGCTACGGTCCTTTCCAGGGCCAACCTTCCTAGTCAGAGAAGAAAAAGAGCAGAGAACCAGTTATCCCTTCTCCTGGTGGAACCATGTCTCTACTTAAACTGTCCTCCACCACACCCCTAACTTTACACTCAACTGTTTTTCCCCCTGATAAACAAAAATCCCAATTAAGCCTCCATTCATGACTTAGACTACCACCTTGATTCTGATGACTCATGTGAGTATTTATCATTCCAACCCTGACCAAATTCCAGTTGCATTTTTCAAACTGCCTCCTGGACATTGGCATTTGGATATACTAGTGGCATGTCAAATCCCATATGTTAAAAATCAAATTCAATTAGGCTTAGTGGGACATGCCTTTAATTCCTGCTACGGAAAGGCTGAGGCTGGTAGGTTGCTTGAAGGAAAAGGGAAGGGAATAAGCATTTATTAAATACTTACTATGGGGCAGGCACTATGCTGAGTGCTTTACAAATATCATCTTATTTGATCCTTAAAACAAGCCTGGCAGGTAAAAGCTATTGTTACCCCCAGTTGAGGAATTACAGTTGAGGAAATTGAGATAGTTTAAGTGACTTGTTCAGGGTCACACAGTTGGAAAATTCTGAGATGAAAAGAACTCATATCTTGCTGATTCCAGGCTCAGTGTTCTATCCAATGTGCCACCTAGCTCCTTCAGTTCTGAGTAATGGTCACTTGGTTATCCACAGTAAGTCCTGCATCCATCCATATGGTTAGGCCCTGGAAAGTGGGATGAGTGGGTTCTGGGGTGGGAGTGGAACACCAGGCTATTTAAGAAGTGGTGAACTTTCCTTGCTCTGAAACAAAGCAGGTTAAAGCTTGCTTCCATGCCAGTGAATTATCTGGGATTAGGCATGAGAGTGGCTCCTAGTCTAGGAAAGATATACCATGTTTCAAAAAAAATCCCAAAACCCCAAATCATCATTTCCTAAGAAATGAATTCCTAGTCCTTACTATCCCCAATTTTTATCAAGGCTACTAGCCATTCACCTAGGCTAGAAGTCTCATTTCTTCTCTTCCTAATATCTCTCCTTCATAATCAATTAATCACCAGCCATCCTTTATTATTTCTCACAAATTACATTTCTTTTTTACCACACTAGACCCCCTAGCCCAGGTCGTTATTATTATCTGAATCCTGAGATACATACATATATGTGTTTATATGTCTAAATATATAATTCATTCATACATCTTTTGAATGACAATATCTTTTATCTTTTATCTTGGTTTTCTTTCTACATATATTTTTATAAGAATAATTACATGCAAAAGATTGAATTAAAGGCAAATTGGAATTCCTTTATTTTACATAGAGGAATATCTTACATCTTTCTCCTTCCTTCTCTTTTCTTCCTCCTGTCAAGTGTAAAGAGACCCGGCAGACTGAGATACCCTTGGGTGTTTAAGGTAAATCAGTTTGAGGCCTGGTTGTCTTTGATGTGTTCACCTACAAAAATGTCACATCACAACTGATTCTGTTGTTTCACATTAAATGTGAAAGATTCACTAAAAGGTTAATTTCGAATCTTGTCAAATTTTTATAGCATTAAAGGCATTGCCTTTTCGAGGACACAACTAGAAAAATATCAGGAGGGCAAGAGGGAAGATTGATGCAAAGGTTGAACAAGGTAGTTACTTTCTCCAACACTTATAGAGAGATATATCAAGATATTCATAATCATCTTTCTTTGTTGCTCCACTGAAGAGCTTTATATATTCCTATTAATTAAAAAATGGCTCCTATTCTAAGGGTAAAGATAGAAAGAGAATGTAAGGTTATTGTTTCTTTTTTTTTCCTGCTATTTCTTTTGTATTTTCCCCTCGACTGTTTGCTTTATTTTTATCCTGAGGTAGAAATTGTCCTTTATATATGTGTGTGTATGTATGTATGTATGTGTATGTATGTATTTGAAACTTCTAAATTCATTTTTTCTCCATCTGTATTAATATAACCAATAGCCAATTTTAATGGTTCTTCTGGGGATACTAGTGTTATTAATAATTTATTTGAATTATCTTGTAATTGATACAAATATGAACTAGAACCCCACACATTGATCTTGAAATTTTTGATTCAAGGACTTTATAATTATGATGAATATTCAATTGATAGAGCTATCTTTCTAAATTGCTTCTTTTTCCTTCTTTAGTTTCTCATTTTCCTGATCAACTTTTCTCCATTTATTCCCTGTCAGGCTCTTTACCATTCAACTCCCTTCTGGTGATCTCTCCCTCTAGTTCTTTTTAATAAAGAATCAATCAATAAAAATACTCATTAATTATAAAGTAATGCCATATGCCATGCCAGAATTTTCTGAGTGGGAGAGAGAGGGGATGATGCGGTAAAGCCCGTACTTTAGTAAAAATCAATTTGGTAGCTGACTGGAAGATGAATTGCAATGGGGAGAGACTTGAGACAGGCAGACCCATCAGCAACATCGTAATAGTCCAATTGGGAAGTCATGCCTATGCCATGAAGTCCTGCTGGCACTGAAAAGAGAAAAGGAAAAGTGTAATGGCCCCTGTCCACAAGAAAGTCATAATTTAGTGAAGGGAGATGTGTGTGTGTGTGTGTGTGTGTGTTATCAAACTGATACAAGATAATTTAGGGGTGAGAACACTAAAATCTGGGGTATCAGGAAAGATTTAATATAGAAATTGACATTTCAAATTAATTAATCACTCTATAAATGTTTATATTTATTAAATGCTATCATGTCCCAAGAACCATGCTTTGGGGAGGGAGGGGAACAGTCCATGCCATCAAAGAACTTATAATTAATTGGTTGGTTACATGCAAACAAGTATATACAAACTAAGCTATATCCAGGAAATAATTAAGAGAGGGAAGGCACTAGGATGAAGAGGAATTGTAAAAGGCTTTCTATAAAAGATGAGATTTTAATTGATTAATTAGTTAGTAAATGAATATGAGGGCAAAGAGAAATCCAAACATGAGAGATAGCCAGAGAAAATATCCAGAGCTGAGAGATGGGGAATAGGTTTCATGGAATAGCCAGGAAGCCAGAGCCATTGGATTGAAGAATATGTGTTGGGGAGTAAGGTATAAGAATACTAGAAAGGCAAGACAAGGGTAGGTTATGAAGGACATTGAATACCAAGAAGAGAATTTTATATTTGATTCTGGAAGCAATAGGAAACCACTGAAATGTTTTTTTGGGGGAGGGGGAGTGGGGATAAAATTATCTGGTGCAGACTTTAGTAAAATCACTTTGGTGGCTGAATGGAACATGGATTGGGGAGACACTTGAGGCAAGTAGACGCCAGCAGCTATTGTAATAGTCCAGGTGTGGAGCGATGAAGGCCTGCACTAGATGATACTGACAGGGGACAGAAGGAGATTATTTAAGATTTTGCAGAGGACAAATCAATAAGCCTTAGAAAGAGTTTATATATGGAAGGTGAGACATAGTGAGGAGTTGAGGATAATTCCTAGGTTGTGAGCCTGAGATCAAGATCTTTGCCTTGAAAGATGTAAGGATCTGGTAAAGAAGAGGTGAGGAAAGAACATATTCTTCTTATAGGGAATAGTTAGTGAAAAATGTGTGTGTTGCAGATAAGGAATAATAAGACTACCAGTTTGGAAGAACCATAATGTGTGTGAGGGAGAATAGTGTATATTAAGGCTAGAAATGTGGAATGAAATCATGTTGTGAATACTAAATTACTTTAAATACCAGAGTTAAGTAAATTAAACTCTTAAATACCTCATTTAGTTTAAATACTGAAAAAAGAAGTTAATATTTAAACCTACAATTAATAAGGAGTCACTGGAGTTTTTATGGTATAGGGAAAAGACATGGTCAGAAACCTGCATTTGAGGACAATCATCATGGCAACGGTGGGGAAAGACTTGAGATGGAGAACAATTAGGAGGCCATTTCAGTAGAAAGGAGGAGAGGTAATGAAGGTCTGCACTAGGGTAGTAGACCTGGTTGAATATGTGGGATACATAATTTTAAAAAGTTGAAATTGACAAAAAAGTGGCAAACCTAAGTGATTGGAAGGAGGGTAGTTTGTAAGAGGGGTGGTGTTGGGAAAAGAGATCATAAGCCCTATTTAGACAGTCAAGTTAAAGATGTCTATGGGATATCTAGCTCAATGTGTGCAGTAAGTAATTTATGATGCATAATTAGAGCTTTGGAGAGAGAGTAGGGCTGAACTTAACTGATTGACCTGAGAATCCTTATCATAGAACTGATAATTAAATACATGTGAACTAATGAAAACATCAAAAAAGAGTGGAGGGAGAGAGAAAGAGGGAGAAGGGAGAAATGAGGGAGGAAGGAAGGGAGGGAGGGAGGAAGGGAAGAAGAAGGACACAGAGAGAGAGAGAGAAAATCTAAGAGAAAGTGATGAATGCTGTCAAATGCTTCAAAGAATCTCAAGAAGAATGAGGACTAAAAAAAGTCTCTGAGATTCAACAATTAAAAGATCACTAGTAACCGGAAAGAATGGTTTCAGTTGAATGATGCTATCAGAATCCAGATTGCAGAGAATTGTGTAGATTGTGAGAAGATATAAAGTGAAGGCAATCATCTTTTTCTGAAAGTTCAGTTGTATATTAGATGAGAGATATAAGGCAATAGTTTAAAGAAATGGTAGTTTAGAAAGGAATTGTTTTTTTTAAGGATGATAGTATGAATTGGGTAGAATATATTTATATATATATATGTATATTGTATTTGTATGTGAGTGAATGTGTAGTTTCTAGTTTAAATGTTTATTAACCTTCTAAATAATATATACTTCTTAATATTAGTTGTTAATTTATAAATTTACTCCCTTAAAATTTGTTCTTCTAATATGCTTCCATCTCCTCCAACATGGGGCTAACTTGAATTTCTATTACTCTTACATTTATATTACAAAATGCTATTTTCAAAATGATCCTATGAAATGAATAGTATAACTCTCCAAGCCTCAGTTTCATTCTACATTAAATGGAAATAAATGACTTTTCCATGATCATACGGTAATCATAATGTTGGAACTATGTCTTTTGATTCCAAGTCTAGTGCCCTGAATATCTAGCCTTGAATATACTGGGAATCCAAAAAGTTTACTGCTATTTTAAGTTATTATATTATTTATATAAAATATATCATATTTATAAATATGTTGTATATAATGTTTGTAATAATATATTTGAAAATATGTTAATATTTATTGTTCAATAGCTTTAAATGAAACTAAGGCTTTGGGGACATCCTGCATAATATAGCCTTTGGAGACAGTCATTCTTTGCCAGATGTCTGTCTTTCCAATAAGTATGCCATAATGTGAATAATTTAAAGCATTTCCTAAGATTCAATAGAAACCCATGGGTGTATGATATTTCCCATATTACTGTTTTGTTTTGAAGTTTATCTGAAAACATAGAAAAGAACGACAGGGATTATGAAATTTTACATTGAATGATACAATTAAAATTCCTGTCAGTAATTCTTCAAAATATTTTCATAACTAATGAGTGTACTACTAAGTAAACCAGAAACATGTCTTGTTTATTTATTTCTTTTCTTCTTCACCTCCCTATCTTGGAATCCCATTTTCCTATAAAATGAGGCTTAGACCTTCCACTCTAGACCTTTTCAGAGACTTCAAGTGGCTAGTGTTCTTTCCCTTGTGAAATTATTTTCTATTGCTTTTTATCTCCCTTATATTTGCTTTGTAAATGTTTTGTTCTTCTGGGAGAATGTCTACTCCTTCAAGGTAGTTATTCCTGCTTTTGTCTCTGTATCCTCAGCACCTGGCCCATACGAGTTGTTTAACAAATACTGATTTTAATTTCCTCTGAAAAATGAAGGGTTTTTTTTTTCCATAGCTACACTGTAAATATCAATCATCACAATTATTTTGGAAAGTTGTAATGAAATGAAACAAAATGGATGCAAGCAGCATGTTAAATGCTACTAAATTAAATTCCACAGTGTTAGGGGTAGATATCATCCTCAAATCAGGGGAAAAGAAAAAATGATATATAATAAAACAAAACAACAATAATAATAACAACAAAAACACTTCCATCTAATCAGGAAACATCCCTTTATTTCCAAGTAACTTTGCTGGCAAGAACTGTAGCTGATAATCTTGCCACCCAGGGATAACATCTCTAAATATCCCCAGAGCAAACAGCTCAATATTTACTAGGTAAGTGACAGAGAGAGACTCATGCCCTCAACTCCACTTTATAATCCTTGTTATGAAAGCGACATAAGAAGCTATTAGGATAAACAACTTGAATGGGAGGGGGAATTCGTTAAAATAAGGGCACTGGTGTTGTTCAAGGAGTGTCTGTTTTCAATTTTTGTACCTTCTCAATTTGGGTTGCCTGGGGTAAAACCCTCATCACTGCATCGTAGTTATTGCCAAGTAATGGGGTGATAATCAATCTTTTTTCTCTTTGCCAGACACTGTCCTTCTCAAAAATATAGTAGATTACAAATTTGATTCTTTTTTTTTACTCAGGGATATGCCATTTGATGATATCTTTTGTTGATATTGCCTGGTTGCTATTCACCAGATCACTTATTTTTCCATTTGCATTTGTTTCTTCATTTGTAAAAATGAGATTTTGAGAGAATGAGGATATTGATTACCAACTACATCGAACATCAAAAATATACACAAATAAAGAAAAAAAAGTATCTGTTTTCTTGAGATGAAGTACAAATAACAACACAATGTGTCTCCGAGGACTTAAAAGGCAGGGACTGAGCATTACTAACAATAACTTGCTCTGTGGACTTTGGGAAATTACTTCTGCTTCTATGCCTTGGTTTTCCCATCTGTAAAGTGTGATAAGCATGTGTGTGTGTGTGTGTGTGTGTGTTTGTGTGTGTGTGTGTATACACATACATATATATCCTAAATAAAAAGGAAGACTCATTTTGTAAGTGGTATAATACTAAATAGTAATAGCAAAACCCTATGAGAGAAACTGAAGAATCTTTATTCCAAAAAGCAGTATTATTTCTATGTGTTTTTCTGATAAATCATTTTCCTTCTCTTATGCACATTTTCAATTTCTTCCTTTTCCTATTATCTTCAGTACAAACTAGGTGCATATAAAAGGTGTACAATCAAAAGTAAAAATATTGGAGAAAAACAAATAAATTAATGAATGAATGAATATGTGTGTATATGTGTATGTATAAAATCTTTTAAATTGTTTATTATTATTCTTTGTCTCAAACTCAAGCTTAATGGGGTTATATGTAGTGAATTTTACATTTCTAAGTTTCTCAGCTGCCTTAAGGCACCTGGATGCAACTGAAATATGGTAGATTTTACTTTGAAATGATGTCTATTTTTTTTAAATCAGACAAGAGAAACACAAATAACAACAGTAAATTGGCTTTTTTAAGTACTGAATTCTCTAAAAGGATGATTCTGTCAGTAAAGCTATAAAAATATTATGCTTTAAGGATTGTTAAAGGAATGGATGTTATTTAAGCATACTTTACCGTTCTGTAGATTCCGATTATGCCTTGAAGTAGCTTCTATTTATCTGAACGTGTGCCAAACGCAAATGCTATTTTTTTCTGCATACAAAAATAAAATTCAGCTGTGCATTCTCCATGTAGCTACTCATAAAAAGGATAAGTGAGGTTTTTTTTTTTAATTTCAAGAGGCATTCTTCAATAATGTGAATTTTTGGATTTGTTACTGGGCTTTTGCCTGTTCCTGCCTCTTGCTATTCTTACCTGGAAACTAGTTCTCTAACAGTGCAGTAACAAATCAGGTGAGTCATACTGGTGTCTTCACATTTGTAACAGATCAGAGCCTCAGTGGCAGGTTGTTGTCAAGCTGTGTTCACAGAACTCTACCACTATTAGTAGCGCTTTGCAGGGGTGTTCATTTTACTCCCAAGAAGCTTACCTATTCTACTTCAAATTATGTTTGGGAAGAAAAGGGGGAATTGAAATATTTGGTAGTTTGAATTGTTAGGATTTTGGTACAAAAATCACTGGGCTAGGGATCAGGAGACATGGCAGCTTATTCTGATTTTCCAGTTTACTAATTGTATGGCCACAGGAAAGTCATAGAAGCTCTCTGGGTGTCAGCTTCCTTATCTGTAAAATGGAGATACTTCCCTTGCCTACTTTACTGTGTTGCTGTGAAGAGTGAATAAAATATGTGAAAATGCTTTGAAAACTGTAAAGCACTATAAAAATGTAAGCTATTATTATTGTTAGACCATGATTTAGGTTGAGTGGGAACAAAAAACCCAGCTTCTTCTCCAAAAAAAATGTTTCTACAGCTGACAGCTGTATACAAGCACTAAGAGTACATGGTGGGATGCATCTTAAAGTATGGGAAATCAAAGCTTATGAATCAGGGCAAAAGCCCTATGTTTTGGTGCCCAGGAAGTTTCTGTTGTGTAGGTCACTGTCTAATTGGCCAGTTCTAATAGGAAATGTTTTTGTTTTCCTCTGAAACCACAAACATTAGTCATTTCAGGGACAGGAGCAATCTAGTTGGACAAATCTCATGTCCTTAAAAATAAATTTATAAAAGTGTACATGAAGATCCATTCTCAGGATTTTTCCATTATAATGTATTTCCTCAAAGCTTCATCTTGATCTTTTCTCAGTTGGGGTTCTCCATATTCTTACTGTGCTTTCACTGTCCATTGAAAGTCAAGAGATGATGGGGGTGTGTTTGACCTTGGTTTGGAAACAGTAGGGAAATGATCTGTGCATCCTTTATGGTGTATTTAGAAAACTTGATATAGCTTACTCAGGGTGCAAGATAATGTGTAGAAATATACTAGCTTTGATCTTACCAGCCTTTGTTGTACTTATAGTTCATGAAATAAATCCATTTTCAAAAGGCATAGTCCGATAAGCTGCATTCAGTATCTATTTCTTTTTGGAATAGTTTTCTGTTTCTTAGTAGAGAAGACCCAATAATCAGCAGCATGTGATTTTTGGAATGTGCACTGAACTGGGAGTCAAGAAGAAACTTCTCTTACCTTAGCCATTAACTTGCTTTGTGACTGGATCCTCTGACTCTTCATCTTTTAATTAAGATGGTAGGACTAAATGGTTTCTAAAGTCATTTTCATCTCAGACTTTATCATTTCTTGTATAACATTATCATTCTGCCTAGACACAATAAATATAATTAGTGGGCACAGGAGTGCTTCATATGTGGTTTGTTTTTAATCTTCAAGATATAACCCTTTATCAATGAGTCTAATGTCATCTAGCTTTTGGATTATTTATGAGATGTTTTGTGAATCGCTTGACACATCATGATGGCCAGATCATGGAAATCAATTCAGCAAACATTTATTTAGTAACTATTCAGTGTGGGGGATTATGCTAAGTATTGGGAATAAAAAGACAAAAATTAAACAGTTTCTGATCTCAACAAATTTACATTGTTATATTTTTTATTCTTTTAGGGACAGCTCGATGACAAAATTGATAGAGTGCTAAACTTAGGAAGATCTGAGTTTAAATCTAGCCATAGACACTCATTACCTGTGTGACCCTGGGGAAGTTACTTAACTTTAGTTTGCCTCAGTTTCTTCATCTATAAAATGAGGGTAATAATAATATCTACCTTCCAAGGTTACTGTGAGGATCAAATGAGATAATAATTGTAAAGCATTCAGACACAATGCTGGGCACAATGTAAGCTTTATGTTTATTATTATTTTAGAAGGATAAAATGTGAACATAGGTAAGTAAATATAAAATAATTTTAAATAGAATTTCAGAAGAGAGAATGCACAGTCATGGCTGATATTTTTATAGGATTTAGGATCTTCTTTGATCCCCACATCAACCCTCGAATTTCATAGATGCCTAGAGAATGTAAGTGATGTGCCTAAAGGCACATAGCAAATATGTGTCTGAGCTAGGGATAAAACCTCATTCTTGACTCCCAATCGAGTAGGGATGCAAACATTAGCACAAACATTTTCTATGACCTGGATGCAGTTCAAAAGATCCCCTTGGAAATAGTGGAGGGTGCTCAGATATTAGAAAAATAACAATTTATATTGTTATGTGGAAATCTACATCTATATAACACTTATCATTGTTGCTTATTGTCCTTACAAAGGTTTTTCAAAGTATTCTGCAATGTTTTATCTTAGGTTGAAGGCCTTGAGAGATACTGTGATACTATGGGGGGCAATTCTAAATTTACAGTCAAAGGACCTGAATTCAAATTCTACTCTTAACCCTTACTTCCTGTAATCTAGAATAAGTCACATCCCCTCTTTTAAACTTAGCTTCCTCCTCTATGACAGGAAGCAGTTAGATTATATCACCTATAAAGTATATTTCATCTCTAACTCCATTGATGTAGTTATATGTTAAATATGGGAAATGTTCTAATCTGGTAAAGTGGAGGCTGTTTAGAATGAGAAAAATGTGACTGACATCTCAGCTTTTCCACTTATTACTTGAGTAGCATTGGGCAACTCGTTTAATATCTCTGGGACTCAGTTTCCTCAACTGTAAAATTGTTTTAGAGGCTACCTTGCAACTCCGAATCCAGGATCCTCTGAATATTTTCTAGCAATTCTGGGTACCAAAAGAAGTACTCTTTTTCCCTTGAATGAAATATTTTTTTTTTTATTTCTGGTAGTTACCCTGGAAAGCTAGTGAAGTCTCAAAGTTGAATTAAAAGACAAGACTGAATCTAACTTGCTAAACTTTGAAACACTGGTCAGAACTAGTCCAGAGTTCTTTTTTAATGAGGACAGTACATTGCAAACAGCACTAGGTGGCATAGCCACCCTGGTGTATTATTCCTGAGAAACCACACTTGTAGCTGTTGTGTGAGGTTTTGATTATACACCCTGATAGGAATCCTGTTCAGAAAGAGTTGATAGGATGCATTCTGACTGAGTGGAGAACTCCATTAACAGTGTATCATTGGACTGACTCCAAAATAAAGAGTCAGTCACGTGTGAAGCCCCATCCCTTCAAGCCACCCTACACCACAACTTAGCTAGCATAAAAACTAGAACTGGCAAACAAAATTATTGGCTTCTAGTTTATGAATCAAAAGACCTAAGAGGCATTTATTTTTTTTTTAAAAAGTAACAACAACTTACTGGTTTCAATAAAACTGAGACAGCATAGTGTAACAGATGAAACATTGGTTTTGGAGTCAGGAAGATCTGGGATTTAAATCCAGTCTGTAATATTTACTGTGTTGTGTTAGGCAAGTCACTTAATCTGAGTTTCTCCATCTATAGAATGAAGGTGTTGTACTCATTGACCTAAAGGTCAAAGGCCAGTTCTAAATCTATGATCCTATGAGATTTTCTCCTTCCTCCCTGTCTTTAAAATTCTTATTCATCAAGAGCTAATACAAATCCCACTTCCTCCAACATGTCTTCCCTTATTGTCCCTAGCCCATAATGCTTCTCCTCGCAGGGACTTTGTAGCCCTTATTGTTTGTACCATTCATTTGACATTTATTACATACTGTTGTATGTTATCATTGTCTCCCTAACTAGAGTATAAGTTTCTAGAGGGCAGGTACCATGCTTAATACTTTTTCATATGCCTCCAGAGTACATAGAATAGTATTTTAGAATAGAATTATAAGTATTTAATAGATATTTCTTAGTTGATTATTTATGAAAAGATGCTCAGTATTCTCTTAATATATGTGGAGGGACTGGTGATGGAAGTGGAGGATGTGCTTAAATCATATTTGTGTTCATTTTTAAGAGACTCAGGAGATTTAGGAGATTTAATTTAATTAAATACACATTTATTAAGCATTGACTAAGTATAAGAATGGTACTTGGTGCTGGGGATATAGAGACACAAATAAACTAACCCTTGACTTCAAGCAACATACAGTTTCAACGACAAGCACGGTTTGTATGATGGCAGACTTCTTTATTTTTCAAGTATGTCTATTGAAATAAATGTTTGAAATAGAAGAGGAGGAGAAAAGAAGGTTTCATATTATGTTACTCTAAAATATAATACAACATGATTTTTCTTTGAAAGATTTGAGTTGAATATATATATATGTATATATACATATATATATATATGTATATATACATATATATATATATATATATATATATGTAGGTGTGTGTGTCTCCTGGATTACCATGATATGGTGGTTTTTTCATGACAATGCTTTTCTTTATCTGAAACCCAGTACTGCTTTTAATGATGCCACAATCACAGCTTGCCCAAAGCAGTGAAAGCTTCTTGTCTAACTGTTTCCAAAGAATATTAATGTAAGATAGGAGAATGGGAAGAGGAAGAAGGCAGGATCACAAGCAAGGAGAGAATATTTCTATACTACTCTCTAACATTCATTTCTTCATTTTCAACTTTCAGCAAGCATTTATTAAATACATGCTATGTGCCAGTCCATTGTTAGACTGAAAATATATACAAAAATTTTGAATACAAAGATCCTTTGAAATAGTTTCAGGCCTCAATGAGTTTATAATCCAGAGGAATGTGGATAAAGTTGCCACCTGGAGAGAGTCAAGAAGAGCAGAGTTCAAATCATAACAGACATATATTATCTGTGTGATTCTGGACCTGTCTGCTTTTAGACTCAATTTCCTCATCTGTAAAATGGGTTTAATAATACCACTTCACTTCACAGAGTAGTTTTGTGAGGATTAAATGAGATAATCTATGTAAAGTGCTTTGCCAAGCTTAAAGAGCTTTACAAATAATTAGCTCTAATTATTTTCAGGATATATATATATATATATATACACCCTGAAAAAATATAATGTAATAATAATATATACTTATATAAATATTATATATATATATTTACAAAGTAGAGTCATACATGTTCAAAGTATTGGTGAAATTTTTGTCTTTTTGTCTTGTGAAACACTTTGGCCATACCTTTGATTCAGAAATGCTCTCAGTTCATCATTAAACTCTTTAGAAATGACTAGGGATCGAAGAGCTATTTATTAAATGAAAAAGACTGTAAATATGACCACCAAAGCTCACTCTACCCAATAGTTCCTATTTAAAACCTTCCCTAAGGCTTCCTATGCAGAAAAGAGTTGTTAAAGAGGATTTTATGGCTCTTGTTGGAATTGACGTCAAAGTCTCCTAGAGTCTAGAGTCTTATGAAATTCTTAAAACTGTGCATGCAAGCAGATCCTTCCTGTCATGCAAAATAATCAGAAACAGGTTGGCTGTTTGGCTGTGATACTTGTTGGGTCTTTCAAGCAAAGACAAGTAATGTTGAAACCCGAGTGGGGGGAAATGGACACCCAAGGGAAATGTGTCTTGTTCTCTTGTCTGTGTGGCCCTTCCCAGACAGTAGAAAACACTGTAACTTGATGGTCGTGGTTCCCTATCCATTTCAATGGACTCTCTGAGCCGGTGACCTCTGCAAAAAGGGCTGGCTAACTAAAAAGAGAAAACCAGGACATAATGCTCAGCTCTCATTCCCTGAGTTAAAATGGGTGCTCTGGCAAGTGAAACTGAATGCAGGAACAACTTATCTAAAGCTTAGGTGGAAGTAGACCTATGCATAATTCAACTCATGATCTTTATGTAATCTTTCTTAAAAAAAAAAAAAGTTGAAGATATTCTTTGGACTTAACCGTGTGTTTAAAAACATTTATAAAGCAAAAAAGAAATGCATTTTGAGTATTTGAGACCTGAGTATCTTTTTCTCTTCTTGATTAAGATTGTGGTAACCAGCCTTTGGGTGTGCTACAGTATTTCTAGGAGAGTGCATCATGGATACAATTCTCATATATTAAAACAGTTATTAAAACTTATATGTAACACTTTTTAATAAGTGATTTTTAATGTTTGTACCAATTCTTTATATGGTAACAAAGAATTGGAAAATAAGTAGATGCCCATCAATTAGAGAATGACTGAATAAATTATGTTATATGAAGATAATGGAATATTATTGATGAACAACCCGATTTTAGAAAGACCTGGAAAGATTTATATAAACTGATGTTGAGTGAAACAAACAGAAGCAGGAGTACATTGTACATAATAACAGCAAGATTGTGTGATGATCATCTATGAAAGACTTGGTTCTTCTCAGTGGGTCAGTGATCCAAAGTAATCCCAATAGACTTGATAATATATAAAACAGAGATAGAAACTGGTTTTTTTGGTCTCTAAATCATTGAAGATCTGAGAATAGTCTCATCAACCACTGTTAATTCCCTTCACTCATGATTCTTTGGTTTTTCTTTCTAGAAGTGTTTGAGGAGCTATTAATCACTTTAGTAGCAATAATGACACTTTTTTTTTGCTACCATAGGCTCATGTATTAGATATCAAAAAAAAAAAAAAAAACCTCAGAGGTCATCTAGTCCTCAACATCCTTGTGTTATAAATGAAGAAACCTCAGAGAGGTGTTAAATTATTTATCCAAGGCCATAAAATAACATAACAGTAGATAGTAAATAGCTCAGTAGACATTAAGGAAAGGGGTTTTAAAAAGTCATATTCCTCATAGAGATAAACCTTCAAATTCTTCATAGAAATTTTTTTCTCTATTATTCTTTAAAGTATTAGCTACTATTTAAGTATTGAGAAAGTAAGAGAGAGAGAAGGGGTACATAGAAGAAAAAGAGAGAGACAGAGAAGCAGGAGACAAAGAGAGAAGAGACAGACACAGACAGACAGACACAGAGACAGAGGGAGGAGATCAGAGAGATATAGAAATAGAGATACACAGAGAGACAGAGAGAAGACAGAGATGGAGAAGATAGAGACAGAGACAGAAACAAAAGGAGTGAGAGTGAGAACGAAAGAGTGAGGATGAAAAAACTTCCATTGTGGAGTTTTGCTTTTCCTGGAAGATAAAGAATTTATTATGGGCTACTTTTATTTAGTATCTAGCTATTTATAGTATTAATTTCATATCTTTATGTTTGTAATAAATTCTCCCTTTCCTTATATCAATTTTTTTTATGTATAAGGATAGAAAGGATGTGAAGGCAGCATTGAAAATAGACATCTTTGTTTTGGTTGCCCTTAATAATCAATTATTTCCAATGTGTAGATTCATTTTATATGGATATATTTATTACAAAATAGGACATTTTAAATTTAGAGATAAAGGAAGGTTAAGGCAAGTACATGAGGAGAGAGACAGTGATACTAAAAAGGTAAAAAAAAGCAAATTAAAGGGAAAGATAAGCAGAAGACAGCAGATAGAATTTCAGGAGAGAAAACAGAAGAAATATTCAAATATGTTAAATTTGACATATACAAATAAATTTGAAATAAATGAAACAAATCCACAAATTATACATTGGAGAGACTTTCGTATGTCATCTACTTTTTTCTGTTCTTGCTATAAAGAAATATTTATCTATTAATATTTGACAATTTCATAATAATAAAAAGGAAAATTTGCTTTTAAAAACAGTCAGGCCCTTTTCTGTCTTTTGGCCTGGTAGAACTATCTTTTTCTTCTTCTTCTTCTTCCTCTGTTACTTGACAGTGAGAAGCTGTAGGAGGACAAATGTTCCTGGTGATTTGAAGAGAGTGTGAATAGGAACCCTGAATGTCAGAGCCATGTAAGACCTCAGTCCATTCACTAAGAGATACTGTAGAAAGCACATTGTGCTTGCAGGGGTGAGGTCATATGGCACCATATCTCAGCAGGCTGGAAACCCTCCAAATCTCTTCGAGGAAAAAAGGAGAAAATTCTTATAGTTCTCAAACCGAAGATTTCTACAGCATGGCTCACTTCTCCATTCGTAATAAGAAATTAATTAAGACTACAAATGCTCTGGGTGGGATTGCTTGGACTGAGTAAATACATGAAGCTGGCCCAAGAGTAAAGCACCTTCAAGTCCATCCTTTGAGCAAAAGGTGCTCTTGAAAAAGGGCAATGAATTGGCAGGTGTCAGCTGTACCTTGACAAAGCACATCATCTGAAAGTAGGCAGACTGTGACTACATGCAAGCATCCCTTGTGTTTCGTTAGAGCAGCCCCAAGTGAGGGAGAATAGGGACAAGTTCACTCCAGATGAGGCCTACTCCATTCCTTCCTCTCTGCCGGAAGGCTGTCAGAGTTCTGTGACCCATCTGCTTCCTTTTCTCTTATTAAAAACAACTGGGTAGCACTCTGCACAGCCCAACCGGAGTTTATCTGGTACAGAGCCGGAGTAAGAGCTTGTGAAGGCAGCTTGCCTGGCCCTGCAGCTGGGGCTCAGCAAATGAAGAAACAATAGGCTTCACCAGTTATATAAATTGAGCATTAGCACCTGTGCTGTGTCCAGCTGCTCTCTCTGTGACTTACAGCTAAGCCTGAGAGGTGACTGCAGCCCAACTCCAGCAGCAGAACCTGGCGAGGTGCCAAGTGGCTAAGCACAGTCACCTCCCCATGTATCAAACCCAACCTTTCTCTTCACAAAAGATTTCCTTGCTAACAGAGCATGGCACTATTGGAATTGCAACCAGTTCATGCTCTGTCTGGAAACCCCATAGGAGAGAACTGAGGCATGATGTAGAAGAACATAAGATTATGAAGTCCTTGCTACAGATAAAGAGATCTAACTTATTAAATTCATTTAAAATGAAAAATGTGCCATATATAGTATATATGTACATATATATATACATATAGTATATGTATTATTACATATGTATATGTATAGAAGAGAAAGGGAGAGAGAGCACAGAGACAGAGAGAATGAGCGAGAGACTGAAAGAGTAAGGAGAGAGAGAATGGGGGAGAAATACAGACAGACAGAAACAGACTCAGAGACAGAGAAATAGAGAAGAGACAGGGTGACACAGAGAAAATGAGAGAGAGATTGAGAGAGAAAGAAAGAAAGAGAGTGGGAAAGAGGAAGGGAGGAAGGGAAGGAAGAAGGGAGGGAACAGAAACACACAAAGAGAGACACAGAGAGAGGAGACAGAAAGACAAAGTAACAGAGAAGAGGGAGACATACAGACAAAGAGAAATAGAGAAGAGACAGAGTGACAGAGAGAAAATAAGAGAAAGAGAGAGAGAGAGAGAGAGAGAGAGAGAGAGAGAGAGAGAGAGAGAGATTGAGAGAGGAGAGAATGAGACAGAAATAAAGAAAGAGAGAGGGAGGGAAAGAGGGAAGAGGGGAGGGAATAGAGACACACAAAGAGAGACACACAGAGAGAAGAGACAGAAAGAGACAAAGTGACAGAAGGGAGGGAGGGAGGGAGAGAGAGAGAGAGAGAGAGAGA
>JAJPUD010005214.1:24771-39723 GCA_023553655.1 Myrmecobius fasciatus | reverse complement strand
TCTCTCTCTCTCTCTCTCTCTCTCTCTCTCTCTCTCTCTCTCTCTCTCTTCCTCTCTCTCCTTCTCCCCCTCCCCCTGGGGCTCATGCAAAGTGCTTGTCTTTGGTCTGGAATCTGAATCTGACACCTACCAAAGCGTAAAATCTTTCAGCTGTGGCAATTCTAGGTAGAGAAATTGGATTTGAGCTGAAGGGTCGATTTGCTCATTTCAATGTTAATCCCAGCATGTGTTCTGGTGCCCATTTGTCTTGTAGCTCTGCCCTACCTTTGAGCTCCAAAAGCAACATGAAAAGTTGGGGTGAGCTTATTGGACTTGTGCTTACTTTACAAGAAGAAATGACAAGTAGCACTGCTGGTCACTATAGCTGCAGAAGGAAAGTCAACATTTCTGTGTTAGCATGTAAAATCTTATCCAAATTCCCTCTACACATACACACACACACACACACACACACACACACACACACACACACATATATATATATATATATTACTACCACCATTATTAACACCACCAAGGGATCATAATTCAGCATTCCTCGGTTGTGGAGAGAGTTACAGAAAAGGTAAGGCTTAGCCAGCAATTCAGGAGAAAGCAAGCTTCAGAGAGGACCCAAGCAAAGAAAGGTTGAAAGAACACAGAAAAGCTAACTGAACATGTGCTGGCACTACCCGTTATGGAGTTATCACTGTGACTATTCAGGCAGCGAAATACAAATTAATCTCCAGTGGCTGGCCAATTATACACACTCTTTTTTGTTGGAAAATACGTTAAAAGAAATACATTTGGTAGAGATGGCAGTTATGGGAAAATGGAATGTCGACGGATGGGCTTATCCATTGCCATAAGCTTTCCTACTCACATCTGTGGTCCAGCTGGTCCTTTTCATCTGAAAGTCATCAGTTCTACCCAAAGGAGTGTTGTTGTTCTCTATAGACAATCAAGCTATTTAGGATAGGAAAGGTTATTAGCAAATGTAAAATGACTACTCTGATGTTTCTAGGATCTATGAGCCTGTCACTAGGGGTGCTTCCTCCACTCATATCCATTTCACTCTCAATAACTTATTAGATGATAACAAACAACTTAACTAATTAGAGAGTCTTCCAGAGCTGTAGCCAACCTGATGAGGAGACTTTGAACTTAGCTAGGTTAATTCTCAGAAAAAAGACATATAGCCCAGCAATAGGGCCATACTTGAAACCTTTCCAAGTTGGTATGACCAGCCAAACTTTGTGTTCCAATGACATAGTCTTGAAGAACAAAGACCATGAGGCAAAATCTGAGTAGGACTTTAAGTAAGAGTGCATAATGCCATTAATGATGTCTAAAGGAGGATTATGCATTTTAAAATATGAATAGAGACTGAAAGACAAGTAAATAAAGGGTAAGAGAGGCAAAGTGTACCACCAGATGCCACCAAAAAGTGATGCAAGTCTTGAGTGGCTAGCCAGTCCCAAACAAATCAATAAGCAGGACTTGCAGAGATGGAGAGATAGACAGACAGACAGACACAGAGACACAGAGAAAGACAGAGACAGAGACAGACAGGGACAGACAAGGACAGACAGAAAAAGAATGACTTTAAGACAATATTCTTTACGTTAAACCTCCTGGGCAATTCACACTCTAACCTCCTATATTTCCCATCCTTGCTTAATGCCTAAGAGGTCCAGGAAATTACTGAGGAGAAAATCCAAGCAGGATCAAATGTGGGTTACAATGATTATACAGCTTAAATGTAATTTTAAATGATTACACAGCTTGTAATATAATACCCTTAGCTGACATTAACATATAGCCATATTGTACAGATAGTGCTCTCAGTTTGTGTGGTCGTAAGGAGGTCTGAGCCATAACTAGAACAGGTCAAGCAGGGCTCTCTCCCAAATGCAGGCTTGGGAGGACTTATTTCCTCTCTGAGGTCTGCTTTTTTCACACAGTGACCACCATCTTACCTAGTCCCTTTGTGCTATGCAGCGCAGCTATCTCTCAGGCCATTACCCCTAGCCCTCTTTCCATTTGTATCCTTCTTCTGGGAGCTAGCTGCCTTCTCCAGCCCCTGCCATTGCAATGACCAGAGATTTCCATCTCTCAGGCAATATTCCACCCATAAATGAACCATCCCCTGGGTTGCTGCTTACCACCACCACCCCCAGTAGTAGCTATTTTTGCCCTAGGTGGCAAAGTCCCCAGTTATGGTTATGTTGGGAGAAAACATAAATCAGTATCAAGAAAGGAACCCCCCCCCATCCCCTCTGGACTCTCATTAGTTAAACCTCCTGCTGGGCAAAGAAAGAATCCACTAAAATGAATGTCAGGTTTCAATGGCTGGCTATCCAAGCAAGCACCACGGAAAATAATAATGTGTGAAACTTTAAAAAAAAACCCTAAAATCTTTTTATAGAAAATATAAAAGAATCTTGAGAATTGTTGATCTTCAGAACCAAAGCAGCATTTGCAGTGCATGGCCAAATCTAGCCACCTTTTAGACTCTGAAAAAAAGTCTGAATCTATCATTCTAATGTTTGGGGTTTGGCAAAAATGAAAACAGTACTTTTCCCCCTCCATTTTTATAACCCCCGTGCATTTTTAGGGAAATTAAACCCATGTGTTTTTGATAGTTCTACACTAAACTCATCAAAAAGTCATTTTGTAACAATGATTTGGTGACCAGAGAGCCCTTTAAAAATCTGTTTTCATTCTTTGTCTTAGAAATAGGGAGTTGCTAATTCAATTCAATAAACATTGCTGAAATGCCTACGACGTGTACGGAAGGAAAAGGCTTGAGTTAGATTCCAAACAAGGAGGATTTGAATATAACCAAGTAAGACTATGGGATCTGGATCTAGAATGGAATTTTAGAGATAGTTAGATCCAACCCCTTCATTTTATAAATGAAGAAACTGAGACAGAAAGCATTTAAACATGCCTAAGATTGTGTGGGGAGCTTGATAACAGAGCCCAATTGAAGCCCAGCCTACTTCTTATGGAGAAAATGTTTTTTGTTTTGTTTTGTTTTAGCAATATCACACTGCCTTATGCATCCTCTTGACCCTTGTTGCAATTACATTTGAAGTCAACCTATGAGTACCTCTAACTATTATCCTCTGGGTCTATTCATGATGATAGGATCATAGAGCTAGAGTTAGATTTGCCATCTATTGCAACTTTCTCATTTTATAAGATGAGGGAACTCAAGCAGGAAAGAGAGTGACCAGGTCATACAAGTAGTACACATCAGAGGCAGAATTTGAACCCATGTCTTCCTACTCTCAAACCAACATACAGCTAGCTGGCATAGTAGAGTACCAGGAAGACCTGAATTCAAATGTTGCTTTATATATACTTATTAGTGGTATGATCCAAGACAAGTCATTCACCTCTGCTTGCCTCAGTTTCCTCAGTAGTAAAATGGAGACAATAATAGCACATGAGATCATATCTGTAAAGGGCTTAACACAGTGCCTAGAACATAGTAAGCACTTTATAAATTTTACTTACTATTTTTATTCCTCTGCATCACTCTGATTTCAAAGAAAGAACACTGAATGGAGTTTGAGGACATCTGTAATCTCCTCTTATCTCAGCTTCTAACTAGCCACTAAAATCTGGGGGGAAGGATTTAGGTCTTTCCCAAATCCAAATTCTTCAATCTGATTGAGCTTCTGTCTTGAGTGTCCACAGCAGTAGGGATTATTGCCCTGAGTTTTTTGCCTACAGAAGTTTGTTTGCTCATCCTATCTGTTAATTGCCTGAATGCACACAAAGCATTGCTCTTCCTTTTGCTTTTCTGCCAGGGAAGACAAGCCAGCTCGATCATGTTGCTTCTGGATGTCAAAACATTCTCACCTGACCGTGCCACAGAAGAAGTTTGTTGAAAGTGGGGCTGACTGACATAATGACTGATTGGCTGATAACGGCCGTTGACAGTGACTGATTGAGTGTAAAATTATCTGCTCTCATTACTTCTGAAATTGAATTCAGATTGGTCCTATCAGGGTGTTGCCATGGAGACTATAACCAGCTGTAGCAGGTGGTTGTAGATGGGCTGGCTCTTTTGTGATCAATACCTGCTTCCTGTGCTAGTCTGAAGAAATTATTAGCAATTGTGGCCAGGTAGGGGGGAAAGACATTTTTTCTTCTTTTTTAAAGCACAATCCCCACCTTTTTTTGATACTTAATAGAAACGGGACTTTCCTAGACTAGACTTCTTTTTTGGTCAACTCACCCATTAAGCCTTTAGGTAATGCTCTTCTGGATTTGTTCTTCACCTAAAAAACATCAATTTTTAACAAGACTAAATCAGGGCACATGTATGTTTTTAATTGAAGCGGAATCTCAGGAATCATCAGCAAGTTTGTACATATTTAATAAAAGATGGCATATCACGGTCCACAGCAAGCTCCTTCAGCTTCACAATAACCAAGAAATGGGCCTATTATTGGACTTTTGAAAAGATTCTGTTTGTTATTTTGAAAGAGAAAAAAACCACATTTTTCCTTATAGGTTTGACTTTGTCTTTTCTATAAACAGTAGAAAAAGTATTAAATCTGTAGATGCAGGACATGAGCTCAATTCCAAATAGCTGTGTACCTCTGTGACTTTGGGCAATTAATTTCACCTGTCCATGACTCAGTTTCCTCATCCATCAAATAGTGAATTAGACTAGATGATTGACCTTTAAAGTCCCTTTCAGTTCTAAATCTATAATCCCATGTCCTTACTAAAGTGGAATTCTCTCCAAGAGAATTTAGATGTAATGAATGGTCAGAGTGAAAGATTTAGTTATAAATTGCCCAATGGCTATTTAATCAAACCCTAAGGTCTAAGAAGTGTTTATTTGCTTAAAGCCAAATAGGTAGCAAATTGAGCTAGGATTTGAATTCAGGATCTATGGCACCAAAATCAATTTTCTTTTACATTAAAATAAATTATAAGTTAAACTAATGGGAGCTAGCTGGTACAGTGGAATGAGCTCTTGGCCTGGAATGATGAAGATCTGAATTCAGATTTGGCCTTAAATACTTCCTAGTTGTGTGTCTGAGCAAGTCAATTAACCCTCTTTGTCTCAGTGTCCTTATCTGTAAGATGAGCTGAAAGAGGAAATGGCAAACCACTGTAGTATCTTTACCAAGAAAACCTCAAGTGGTATAGTCATTCACAGCTGAAATAACTGAGCATCTGCTGTCTTAAAGGTAAAGTTAAGAAATAAACTGCAGAGTTGACATTATTTCCAAGGCTAAATAAATTGCTACGAGATATACTACAAGAGCTACCGATTGAATGGAATGGACAGATACAGTGTACACTTTTCTCTCAGACCAGATCTGACTATACTGAGATGATGATGGGTGTGTGATTGATAAGGATTCAATTTCATGCTTCGTTGCATGCATTCATTGGTTTCGGTTGGACTTGACTCATCATTCCCAAATTTGGCTCATTAGTTATAAATTCCTTTGGGATAAAATCCACCGAGATATTATTATTCCTCTAAATATTTCATCAAGTGTTTAAAAAAAGAAACATTGCAGAATTGACTATTGGAATAAAATCAAATTTTAATCCCTACTCAAATGCTATACCCAACAAGATATACTCTCAAAATTTATAGATGATTGCCATATTTTGGTTTTCTTTTTTCCCTACAATTCTGCAGACAGAATGGGAAGCAATAATATGAAAACATCACAGGAAAGGAATGGAAACTTCTTGCAGTAATTATGCTTAGCTAAAGCAAGAAAACATGGGATCTGGAGAATTCCATCAAAGATTTTCATTAGAGGAAGTTCAGGAATGCTTATTCTCAGCAGGGGAAATGATAAAGAGAACACTGGCATTACCCTCCAGACCAAAGATTCTTAACCATTTTTGTGTAAATCATAGACCTCTTTAATAATCTGGGGAAGCCTATGGACCCCTTCTCAGAATAATGTTTTTGGATGCCTAAATATAACACATAAACTCACAAAGGAGCCTATTCTTATTGAAATGCAGGCTGTGAGGTTAAGAATCTAGACAGACATGTAAAAAAATACATAAAAATATAAAAAGTAATTTTAGCAAGAGGAATGTACAATGGGCGATTGGGGAAAAACTACCTGATGACAACAGTGAAAAATCTCCATTTAGAAGATGGAAGATATATAAAGATAGATAGTTATATTTGTATGTGTGCGTGTGTGCATGTGCATATATATATATATATTTCCTAGTATGCTTCATCATTTGTTAGTATTGCCTCTGTTTATTTCATTGCTGTCCTTAAAATGAAATTGATTGTTAATGAGGATAATAGTGAATTTCTCATTGCTAGAAGCATATAAGCAAGACTAGATTATCACTTGTACATGCTCCGAAGAGAGTGGGCAGTTCAACTAAGCATTGGATAAGGTGATTCCTAAGGTCCATTCTAAAATTAAGATTATTTTCTCCCCACTTACCCCAATCCAAAATTCCTTTCTACCCCCTCTCTGCCTACCTAAAATCTTTTTCATTCATCAAAATCCAGTTCTTGTCCTGCCTACAAAATTCTTTCTAAGCAATTTTAATCCACAACCATCAATTCTTCTTTCAAACTTCTATGGTAGGTATTGTCTCCATCACTCATTTAACTTATAAGGGAACAGCACAGCAGCTGTCTGGAAGTCGAGACCTGAGTTCAAGTGTTGCCTGAAACACAGATTAGCTATGTGGCTCCAGGCAATTCTAGAAAACTTTGAGGTACTCTGCCTAAGTAAATGTCACAGTTATCTTACCAGGAATTGGCTACACTCACACAAATGCAAATCTGAAGGAAAATGTTGACTTGGTTTGTTTTATCTTCTTTAAATTTTGTCCCCTTTACTATTTCTTGGGGGCAGGGATCTATTCTTCTTTGTATCCCCATCCTCTCACTCCTGGCACTTTAACTGGTCCTCAGGACTTTGTACTTAATAGCTAATTGTCTCCCTCAGCTCCTTCACTTACCTTTTCTGTTTCCTAGGCTTTTTAGTTCTATGTGTATTTGCTTTCTCCAGGAAAACAATGTTACCTATATTTTATCACCTTCACTGGTGAAGGTGTAACTTGCAACGATGTATAGGATTTTTTTTAATGATTCCGACAATGAAAATTCATTTTAAGTAGCATGGTCCTTCAAGGAATATCAGGTTTTTCTTTCTTTTTCTTTTTTTCTTTTGAATTTTGCTCTAAGAGCACAGTACAAATGAAAAACCTCTTGGAGGCTTGCCCCAAAGGTCCGGAGTCTCTCTGCCACCCAGGAATGCTTTTTGGTGACCACAGCTGTGGCCACTATCCTTAGAACTATTTATTGAAATGGAACAGAAAATTGCTTGATATATTTTTGCCACATGAAGTAGATTTAAACTGCCACTTGATTCTTTATACCCTTTCGATTAAGAACTCTTCTCACATTGTGTGGGTAAGTGAAAATCCTCTTTATTCTTTCTGTTAAAAAAAATTGAGGCATTGTCAAAATATTTGCTTAATCTTGCAGATTTGGAAACTTGCATAGCCCCACTGACAGACCAGAACAATGGTCGTTAAATGAGAAGCAGATGGAATAAAGTATGCAGTAAAGCCTTCTATTACAGTCTGTAAAGGGTGGCGGGGGGAGGAATTAGTTGTTAACAGAACACAGTAAGCTTTATGGAATAAATCAGAACAAAACCATTCTAAATTACTGTACAGAGATAATTAAAGTCTACAAAGATAATTAAGGTCTGTTTAGATCTATTTCTGTGTGTGTACAAACATATGCACGTAGTTAAAAGATTTTTCAATTGTGTTTTTTGTACTGCTGACTTCAAAGTTGAATCTGACTTTCTGGATTTAAACTTTTGTTTTCCTATCACTAGGAAGTAAGATGTCCAGAAACTTAAGATCTAGCTTTTTCAGCTTGATTTTACTTTGCTTCTTCTTCTTTTTTTTTTTTTTTTTTCCTGGCAGACTTGGGAAAATTCTTCAAGTATGCAGCATGACTTCCTCAAGTGGGAAGCTTGAGATACTACTGGATTTTAATAGGAATTAGTCAGTGTTACTTTTTGGTATTAATATATATGTACATATATACATGCATAAATATATATATATATATATTTGTTTGTTTATTCTGTTCATTTGAGCAACATGCTATCTCAATCACATTTGATTTACCCTGACGCAGGATATGTCCCTTGAATTTGAATCTAAAATATAAATTTAATTTGAAGGAGAAATGGATCAAGAATCTTTATTGTCATGTTCTGTTTTCTTTGCTTTTTTTATTTTCAAACAATAGAAAATTTTACTTGTAGATTGTTATGGTGTTTTTGTTGCTTTTACATTGCTGGGAATTCACACGACAACCACTATTCCCTTATCTTTTAATAAGGAATTTTAATTAATAAAAACAAACATATCAGTTATTTCTAGCTAGCCATGTCTCATTCTGTATCTATAATCCAGTATTTTCCCTCGTACTTTTGTCAGTCTTTTAGAGTCAAACTGCATTGATGGGAATTTTGTCTTTTTTTCCTTTATATTATTATATAAGGCTTTTGTGTGACTTATGCTTTCAATTCTACTTGCTTTGCTCCGAATCAGTTCATGCATGTCTTCCTCAAATTTCTCCAATTTTTTTTTCACATTTGCTGTTTATTTTGGCACAACAATATTCTGTTACATTTATATGCTCCAGTGCTTTTTTTTTCATTGAGTATAAATGTCACATATACTCAGTGAACTGTGAGCTATAATTTATGAGATGGTTATCAATGGTTTTGAAAGGTGACCCACAATGAGCTGTAATTATTACTTCATTGAAATCAGATAGCCAATTTGACAAACAGTTGCTTTCAACAGCCAAGAATAGCATCGGCAGACACTGTGCCTTACACTAGCTTAAGAATAAAGATGAAGACATTTGCAAAACACAGATAATAACTTTCAAAACATTATTAAAATATTTTCTTGGTAATGTGATATACTAGAGAGAAAACTAGAGGAAGAGTCAGGAGACTTATATTCACTGATCTCCCACTGCATTCAGGCCATCTCCAGTTTTCCTGATCTAAATCTTGCCCCTGGACCCAGTTAACTCTGGAGGAGAATGAGGCTGGTGATTTTGCACAGCCCATCTTCATTTAAATCCAATTCACTTGCATGTCATGGCATCACTTCCCAAATAACAATAGTAGTGTGATCTTCATAAATTATCTTACCTCATTGGGCCTTAGATGCCTCATCTATAAAATGGATTTCAGTCTACAAGGTCTCTTCTAGCTCTAAAATTGAATGAATGCATACTATAAATGTTCTTAAGAACTGAATTTGCAAATTAAAGTAATTCTAGTAAATCCTTTCTGGACAGATTAAATCACATCCCCACCTAGATGAGTACTGTGTCAGAGTTAAAGAGAAAGTTTAAAGAGAGGTTAGGGAGGAAAGAAGGGCAGATCTGAGCATTTTACAATCTAAAGTGGGATAGAGCCATCATGCCTTCATTTTAGGATGCTCTACCCTCTACTACAAAGATGAAAAGCTTTAGTTTCTTGGGGATTTCCTGTTTGGAAGGAGCCAATTGCTAGATGAAGTTGCTTATGTAGGGGGGAAAATCACATAGCTTCCTCTTAGTTAAACATTTAGGGTTTTAATTCAGTGGAAAATTTACCTAATTCTTCTTGACCTAAGATCATAGTTGGGGGTTCCTGGTTCTCATCCAATAATCTGAAATTACTTCCAGTCAACCCATGTTAACATTTTAAAGGATGGCAGAGAAAGTGAAAGAGAATTATAAAGACAGATGTTGAGGAAATACTGGGAATAGGAGTGCTACCTCTAGTTCAAATATTTGGGTGGAGGCAAAGGAAAGGAAAACATGATTACAAGCAATTTCCAAATTCCTTTCCCACTACTTGCCTTGGTCTGCTACTAGTGACACATTGTTTCTTTGCTTGTCTTAGATACACCTCTAAACTAGAGCTCTGCTCTATGCCTGGTTTGGTTTGGGATCTATGTAAAACAGTAAGTTGGGAAAAGAAATTGTGGATGCCCAAAAAGAAATAGTGAATTGTGACACCAAGCATCTAATCCCTTGCTCTGTTAGACTGACTTTCATAAAGGAGAAAGAACTCATGGTCTTGCTGGGAAAAAAAATAACCAAAAAAACACACACACATTGACTCCTGAGTCAGATGAATGAGGTGCAAGCCCCATCTCTGATTCTTACTAAAGGTCTGGCTTCCTTTATATCCCAAATAAAACTCTACCTATAATTTGGAAGTAATATGTAAAGTATGGAAGTAAAATGGTGACACCTTTAGGAATCTGTGTTCTCTTTTACTTTATCAAAGGGCAAATGATAGCAATGTATAGTTCATGGCACATGATCTCTGTGTACATCCTGTTATTAGTCTCCTTTATGCAGACATATTAGTGCAGATCTAGTGATGGCCAAGGCTGACTATGAAAATGGTTTGATATAAACAAATCAGGCAGGCTTTAGTCCACATTTCCAATCATAGGCACTGTAGATGTGGCATTTGGTCAAGACTTCAAGGACTATAGGCATTTCTAGGAAACACAGTTTTTATTCTTGTCTTTCTCCAATTTTTAAGACCATGAGTTATAATGAAATCTTTCATCAGCTCCTTTGAGTGCCCAGCAAGGCATCACTTGAAACATTCCATTTCATCCTACTATCTTCATTGTCATTCCTGACACTCTGCTTTAAATTATTTATGGGCAAATTTTTATAGCTCATTTTATGATCCATAAAGTGGTAGCTACAATTGGTTAAATGTGCTGTGAGCCATTTTAGGGATTCTCTTTGTAATCCTTCATAGTTTCCAGCATTCTTTGTGCTATTTTGCTAACCAGTGTTTGTCAAGGGCTGGAAGAAGAGATGAATCGGGTAGCACATAGCTTACTGGAAGCCCTTTTCATACTGTCCATTTCCCATGGTACAAAAAGGACACTTCATTAGATAAAGACAAACTTTTTCAAGTGATTGGTAAGAAACAGATCCTCCCTTACAGAGTGCTGAATCCTCCCAGCACAGCACTGAATTTTCCAGCACTTCAGAAACACCCAGAACAAAAGTACAAACATCTGTTTATAATATTATGATCAGTATAGGGCAGCTGGAACACCCAACTTTAATTTTAAAAAGAGAGCCTTGATTTGCTCTCACAGATATGTCAAAAAATGCATTCTACTCTAAAATATTTAGTATGAATCCTGACATTTTTCTGATCGCTAGGTTAGTAAATCTTGTATTAGAGAGATAGGGACTGGACCTATAGTTTAATTAGTTTAAGCAAATATCAGAGGAGGAGACTTCTCTAAAATTTATAAATAGTTGCCCAATGAATGGAAAGATCACTGGGTCATATAGCCAGTTTTGTATTGTAAGTAGTACTTGAACCCAGATCTCCTTGGCATAAAGAGCAGCTCTCCATTCACTATTCAGGGCTACTGCTAATAGTAAACAAAATCCAAATTAGTAATTTTCTTTGGTAGAGGTCAGAATAGAAACAACTTAATCAATTATATATCTAGAATAATTATCAAAGATATTTAATCTGGTCATAATTAGGCAAAATGAAACTTATCTCACATTTGTACAATGAACAGTTTTCTGAAAAGTTATAAAAATAAACCATTATATTTTTCCATTATATTATATTGTAGTGAGAGCTACTTTTCCTCCCTTATTTCTCTTTTATCTTCAATGAGTTATGGTTAACAACACTTTTGGTTCTCCCTCTCTTCCTCTAAGTAGTAAATTATTTGTAAACAAACATTTAAGCACTTGGGATGTGGGAAGGGGGCTACTATTTAAAGAAACCCTGTGATAGAATTTTAAGAAAAGTGAAAAATCTTTTTCAAATAAGCCTAATTTTTCAGTTTGGCTTTTTAAAAAAATATTTCTCTTTCTTTCAGGGGAGGAGGGGACTGGACTCTAGTTTCCATAAAGGGAGTCACACATGAATATGGGGATAGAAACCTATCACTATTCATAATTGGTTTATAGGTTTTCACATTAGAAAGAAACAAGATTTCAGAATTAATAATCTATCAATAAACATTTATTAAGCAATTCCTATATGCCTAGCATTGTGCTAAGCATTAGGGATAAAGAGAAAACGAAGTCAGTCCCTGCCCTCAACAAACTTACAATCTAATGGGGGACACAATATACACACAAATATATACAATATAACAAATAGGAAATAATTAAAAGTGGACAGGCATTGAAAATAAGAGGAATTAGAAAAGGTTTCGGTTGAAGGTAGGGTTTTATTTGGGATATATAAAGGGAGCCAGGGAGGTCAGTATTCAGAGCAAAAGAGGTAGAGTGTCCAGAAATGGGGTACAGCTAGGGAGAATGCCATGAGCCAAGAAATGAATGTCTTGTTTGTAGAACAGTCAGGAAGCCCAGTGTCACTGGATCAAAGACAAGACTCTCAAGTGAATTAAACTATAAATAACCAATTTAACAACAACAAAAACAAAAGTCTCATGCTTTATTGTTCAGTTAATGTCCTTCACTTAAGCAAATTTAATTCATTAAAAAAAGATTATTTGTATTTGACTGAATCCTTGAATTATTGTTTATATGACTATCCTAGGAGCATCATGGTATTGTAGATTTAGTTGTAAAACAGGTATCATTTGCATTGTTGGTGGAGCTGTGAATGGATACAGCCATTCTGGAGAACAATTTGGAGCTATGCTCAAAAGGTTATCAAACTGTGCATGCCCTTTGACCCAGCAGCATTTCTATTGGGCTTATATCCCAAAGAAATCATAAGGGAAGGAAAAGGCCCCACATGTGCAAGAATGTTTGTGGCAGCCCTTTTTGTAGTGGCTAGAAACTGGAAATTGAATAGATGCCCTTCAATTGGAGAATGGCTGAATAAATTATGGTATATGAATATTATGGAATATTATTGTTCTGTAAGAAATGATCAGCAAGATGATTTCAGAGAGGCCTGGAGAGACTTACATGAACTGATGCTGAGTGAAATGAGCAGAACCAGGAGATCATTATACACGGCAACAACAGTACTATATGACGATTAATTCTGATGGACATGGCTCTCTTCAACAATGATATGTTTCAAACCACCTCCAATTGTTCACTGAAGAAAGCCATATACACCCAGAGAGAGGGATGCGAAATGTGGACCACAACATAACATTCTCATACTCCTTGATTGATGTTTGCTTACATTGTGTTTCCTTTATCTGATATATCGTTTGTGTAGATAAGATTTTTCTTGCACAACAATGATAAGTTTGGAAATATGTATACATATATTCGATTTGCCAATATTTTAACATAATTAACATGTAGTTGATATCCTGCCATCTAGGGAGGGGTGGGGAAGTTGGGGGGAAAAATTTGTAACGGAAAGCTATGTAAGGGTTATTGTTGAAGAATTACCCACACATATGTTATGCAAATAAAATAAAATTAAAAAAAAACAGGTATCATTTAATCTCTCATTTTTTATTGAGAAGAAAAGTGAGGCCCAGAGAAGGTGAAGTAACTAAAGTCACATACATTGTAGGTGACATTGAATCCTAGGTCTTCTGCTTCCAAATACAAACATCTTTCTTCTCTTCTAGTTAAACACAAATTTTGAATAGACTTCCAGAGATTATCTAGTCCATTGTCTATGGATAGCATGTTCTAAAAGGTTAGGCATCTATTATTTTTCTTGACGTTTAAATGAGTATGTTGTAGAAGAAAAATGTAAAATCAGTTGGGACCAAAATGGATCAACATAACCATTCAGCTTATGAATTCTAAGCTAGTTTTACAACTAGAAGCATCCAAGTCATTGTCAAAAATTAAACACTGATAGGGGGCAGCTAGGTGGCTCAGTGGATAGAGCACCAGCCCTGAAGTCAGGAGGACCTGAGTTCAAATTTGATCTCAGACACTTAACATTCCCTAGCTGAGTGACCCTGGGCAAGTCACTTAACCCCAATTGCCTCAGCAAAAAAGCAAACAAACAAACAAACAAAAAAAAAAAAAAAACACTGCTGACTTCCTAGATTAAGTATCATTTTGTATTCTGGAATAGTTTTAAAAAGAAAATATTACAAATGAAAAGAATAGTTTATTATTATTATTATGATTATATGTCAGCAAGTTGAGGGCAATACTTCATGGCAGAAACATTTTGGTTTTGAATTAAAACATATCTATCAATGTATTTTGGTAAGATATCAAAACTACTTTATTACTATGCTTTTAGGTCTCAGAAATTTGGTATCTACTTTTAATAATAGTGGAAGAAAATGCCATTTTTCAAAAGGAGAGGGAGTTGGGATAGAGGGAGAAGAGAGGCTTAAGGCACCAAAAGCATTGATTTAATAAAGTCTTTGTTCTTAGAAGAGTATTTTATCTGTTGAATGTAGAAAATGCCTTACTATGTAAGAAATGTATCTGAAAAATGCATGTCCTCCCTTCAAAAGAGCTAGGCATGCAAATTAGCATGGTTTTCTAAGATCTGGGCCAGAAACCAATCAGAAATAGAATAAGCTAAAATGTCTAAATAATAGAGATAATTAAACTCAACTCCATTGAGATATACTTTTTCTTCCTTCCTTCCTTCCTTCCTTCCTTCCTTCCTTCCTTCCTTCCTTCCTTCCTTCCTTCCTTCCTTCCTTTCTTCCTTTCTTTCTTCCTTCCTTTCTTTCTTTCTTTCTTCCTTTTTTTCTTTCTTCCTTTTTTTCTTCCCTCTCTGTCTCTCTCTCCTTCTCTTCCCTTTCCCTTGTCCTTTTTTTCCTTTTTCCTCTTCCCTCTTTCCCCTTTCCTTTTTCCTCTTTCTCCTTTCCTTCTTTCCTTTCCTTTTTCCTTTCCCTTCCCCTTTCCCTTTCCCTTTCCCTTTCCCTTTCCCTTTCCCTTCCCCTTTTCCCTTTTCTTCCCCTTTTCCCTTTTCTTCCCCTTTT
>JAJPUD010005214.1:0-24761 GCA_023553655.1 Myrmecobius fasciatus | reverse complement strand
TCCCTTTTCTTCCCCTTTTCCCTTTTCTTCCCCTTTTCCCTTTTCTTTTCCATTTCCTTTCTCCTTTCCTTTCCTTTCCTTTCTCTTTCTCTTTCTCTTTCTCCGTCCCTCCCTTCCCTTCTTCCTTCTTCTTCTTTCTTTCTGCTTCCTAGGTCAAAGACTCGGTTTGCGGTGGAATGGATGGAGACACATTCCAATTCAACTTCTAACATTTATTAACTTTGTTTACTCAATCTCTCTGTCTCAAGAAGATCCATAAAACTTTTTTATCACATAAATTGTAAAATCCCTGAATTTTTTGAATATACTATTATCATATCATAAACTTCTGATGTAAACAGTGATGAAAGTTTTGACAGGGCAATAGAAAAAAAATTATCTCTGATTTTGGCTAAAAGTATAAGGTCAGGATTACAGACCTATAAAAAGCCTTCCTTACCAAAATAAAAAAGATAGTAGCCAAATGGATTTTGGCTGGAAAATAAACATAATGTCATCTGTGAATTGGGATCTCATAATAGTTCCTAGAAGAAGGTACCTTCTTCTACTACTATTTTATTAACACTACTGACAACAATCCTTATCCTCTGGGTATCTGTGACATCCATTTTCTAGAAACCAACCACAGAAACAGAATAAGGAAAGATAAAAGTGCTGTGATTCTAACAAGAAGAAGAAGACAAGGAACAAAAACTTTTATCTAGGTTGAGGTTAAACATTTCAAGAGAAATATTTTTTCACTGCTTAAGAAATATTAATATTAAATATTATATGACCTAAAACAGTTTGTAATAGGAATGGTTAATAATTGCATGTAGCCCAGACAGGGAAGTCAGGAGCCGAGGTCTGCCACAAATTTGCTTGGCCATTAATTTGATTTTTCCAGCCTCAGTTTCCCCATGTGTATAATAAATATATGGAACAAGTCAGTTTGTAAGGCATCCTCTCAATATAATGTTCTCTGACCAGTGAAGAAATTATAGCATACGTTAGAGGAACAAAGTATATTTGATTTCCTTAGGAGTCACTTTGCTCTTAGATAACCCAATTCCAAAAGTTTAAACAAATTTACACTCTTTCCATTGTTTAAAAAACAAGCTGAATGCTTTCCTTTCATTGTAATTCTGCTGCTTCTAGCAATTCACCAGCGGAATCCATCTCGAGGTAGCAGATACACAATGCAACATATGCTTTGGCGAATCTAATAATCTCTTGAACTCCTTAGCTGCTAGGTTGGTAATCTACATAGCTGCAACAGTGAACTTTATAAAATTTGGAGCCTCATGAATCAGAAGGGAAAAACAAAAGTGGACAGTTTTAACAATGATGGATGAGTTGCTGGGGAGTAAAATTAAATGGTTGATAATAATTGTGGTAGCTCACAAAGACTGATGTTATTTACAAAAGCTCCATTTTGCATGTAATCAGATGTCTATTCCCATGAGCTGGGTCATAATTCATATTCCACTTTAATGTGCATGGAAAATGTGCTTCTCTCTGTATATGTATTATTTTTAGGATGTTATGTTTCCTTGGTGCATACACAATGAGCCTGAAATCCTTTAGGAATGTGTTTAATTTGAAAGTTTTATCCTCTGGGTCTGGTTAATTCAAATACAAGGCTAGGAACATTACAGTGGTGCCTGAAAGAATGTAGGGATGGCAAATTATCCACACAAAAGCAACCCCGGACCAGTGTTTCTGTGACTCATTTAGAAAAAGGTAGAGAGGGTTTTTGAAGTTCTTTTTCATCTATTCATTTAATTTCTGCATTAATTCTTCATCTTAATAAGCACAATTTATAACTAGCACAGTTTCCGCTTCTTCTAAACGCAGAGCGGTCTCTGGTGGCTTCCCTGAATTAAAAGGGTCAGCTGTGGGTACCAAAGACTCTTTTGTATTGAGCCGAATATTGAGCCGCCAGTCAAGTGGGTTTCCATGCATTCTCCTCTGGCTTGCTGCCTTTGTTGCAAAGGATGTTCAGGCAGTGATTGTTTTTTGTTTGTTTGTTTGTTTGTTTTTAAGATTAGAAGTTAGGACGGAAAGAGCCATTGGAACTTTGGCAAATAGACTTTTTCTTCATTTGAATGACTCCAAGAACTCCATCTACTATAACAAAGCTTCTAAGAAGAAAGGCTCCAGTTTTGTCTTTCAAGAACAGTCCTGGCCTTGGAGTGGGGTTATGTAGACTGTCAGGGAGAATGACTGGCTCTCCAGGCAAGCAGGGGAACCATGCTGCAGAAGAATAGGCTGGACTGATACTCCCTGGGAGAGAAACTTTACAATGCCTTGCTTTTTACAAATGAGCAAGTTCAACGTCAGAGATGCTTCAGATAGAATAACTGCAATTTGTGTGTGTGTGATGACAAATTTAGGAACTACAAAGTGATGGAGGCACGTCACTAGAAATCAATCTGTTTTTTATCAAGTACCATTGTTGTTCATAAGACAACTCAGCAACCTCAGATGCTTTCTTTATCTAGGTCTGCATGAATGACAGAGGTTGTCGTAAAGAAAAGGTGGAACAGGAGGAATAACATGCTATAAGTTCTTCACAGCAGTAGGAGAGACAACATTTAGAATAAATACATTGCTCCCCATAGAATTTTGGGAGATCTGGTTAGCAAATCACCAATGAAGAAGGGTTGTCCTTAGGGAACCAAAATAGATCAAGGTAGATTTGACACTCCCAATTGTGGCACATTCTAAAGAATTAAATCACCTGCTTTTACCCTTTGAATGCCAGGAACAAATATTCTACATTTTGATAAAGAGAAAATAATTTAAATCTGCTTCAATAGAAATGAGATTTATAACCCAGGAGAAATGTTTCCTCATCTGTTTTAAAAGCAGAGATTTGGAATGAAAGAGGAAAAACTAGTAAGGTCCCTTTTGGCACTAAAACTGTGATTTTACATTTAAAGAAGCATTTGTTTTTCTGGATTGATTTTATTTGTTTGTTTTCTTGAAATAAGTGAATTTATTTAGGGGGGAAAAGAGTACAAACTTTGTAACTAGAGTTAGACAAGAAAAACAATATATTATGTTTATAACTTCAGAATCACAGAATGTTAAAGATAGAAGGGACCATTGGGATCATCTCTACATAAATCATCAAAGTGATTTTCCTAAAACATGTCACTACCCTAAAATATATATTCTAGTGACTCCCTATTGTTCTCAGAATAAAATATAAATTCTTTTAAAATGTTGGCCTTTAAAACCCTTCAGAACTTGCCCCCAAACTACCTTTCCAGCCTTTTACATTATTTCCTTCTCTTGTTCTACAATATAGACAAGCTTATCTCACTTGCTTGTACACTGTATTCCAAATCCCATCTACATGACTCTGAACTGACCATTTCATTTGTCAGGAATGCATTCCCTTCTCATTACTGTCCTTGTTCTCTTCAGGACTTAGTGTAAAACTACCTTCTGCATGAAATCTTTCCTAATCTCCATTCCCTACTGTCCTCACTCCCCAAATTATGTATTTTTAAATTGATTTTATCTGTATATATATATATGTATATATATATATATATATATGGATGTAAGTTCCCTAAGTGCAGGATGTTTTTCCCCCTTTATTTTTGTCTTTTTATCTCCAGCAATTAGCATAGTGCCTAGCACATAGTAGATACTTAATGAATACTTCTTGATTGGTTGATCTAGTCCAACTTTCCTCCCCTCTTCCATTTTATAGATAAGTAAACTAATACCCAGAAGTCACTCTTCTAGTAAGAAGCACAACTGATGAAACTGATCCCTGCTAGTAAGAGACAGAACTGTGAAACTGACCCCATCTCCAATACCTTGTAGTTCCACAGAAATCAAGATTGTGGCTGATCATTGAACACCAGTTACTCCAATATCCCTGGTGCTCTCTTAAAAAAAAAAAAAAAAAAAAAAAAAACTCTTTAAAAAGGCTCCCCTCAAGTGAATGCAAATGCACTTAGCAAACTTGGAACTCCAGGTGAGTTTTCACACACAAATTGAAATTGATATTTGAGATAATCACTGAATAAAACAGGTTAGCAAACAGCTTTCTCCTGAACTATTTTAGGGACCTGAGCCAAGAGAGTGTTTAGGATCTTAGATTATTCTCTCACCCTGTTCTTGTTGTGCATTTTGTTCTACATTTGTGTGATAGTGAGTGCATTTCTATGACTATTTAGTGTTTTGATCCTGGCTTTAAAGGTGGGAATGCAGAATCATGGATTTAATGTTTTACCAGAAATCATAGATTTAATATTCTATCAGAATCAACAAAATTCAGGATAGAGTTCAATTTTACTAAAGCCCAAAGTTCTATTTTTTTATTTAGGATTTTCATTCTGTTATAAAAAAAATATATCATTACCTATGGAGCCAGGATGACCTCAGTTCAAATCTGGATTCAGACACTTACTAATTGTGGGACTCCAGGTAAATCGCTTAACCTCAAATCTCAAAAAGTAAAATTTTTAAAAAATAGAGATAGCCAGAGGGCATTAGGAACCTTGACTGTCTTTGAAGTAGAAGTCTTATCATTATCAATATCTTTATCAACATCATAAACCATAAAACACATTGAGGTTTACAAAGTGCTTTTCTCACAACTCCTTAGGGGTAGTGTGCATAGGATATTATCCCCATTTTTAAGATGAGAAAGGCAGAGAGTAGTTAAGTTACTTATCCAGAGTCACACAGGTAGTTCAAAATTTGAGTCAGAACTAGAACTGGGAATTCCAATGTCTAAATCTCATTCCTTTTCTTTTAAAATATACAACTTTGATTTAAGAAATTTAAGAAGCACTGACACTTGAATGACTCAACAAACATTGCTTTTAAGCATCTCTTATATGCATTGGGTTGTTTTGTACATTGAAAGAGGAACAAGGTTAAAAGAGATGTGAGATAGGGGGAAAGCATATGCTCTGTCAGAGGACCTGAGTTCAAATCCTGACTGAAGGATATTGCCTCTTGGAGCTTTGGCAAATCCCTTAACTTCTCTGTGTAACTTAATGTTAAAAATCTCACCTAATTTGAAATAATGTCACCTGAAATGTGAGTAGGTTTTCATATTTTTTCCAATTTATTTTCATAGCTCATTTGATGTTCACATCCAGCATTTGCAAGTGCTGTTCAATCATTTCAGTCATATCTGACTCTTTGTGACCTCATTGGGTTTTTTTTTTGGGGGGGGGGAGGGCAGAGATATTGAATCAGTTTGCCATTTCCTTCTCCAAATCATACAGATGAGAAAACTGAGGCAAAGGGGGTAAAATGACTTTACCAGGGTCACACAGCTAGTAAGTATCTGAGGCTGGATTTGAACTAAAGACAATGAGTGTTCTTGACTCCAGGCCTGGAGTTCTATGCACTATGGCACCACCTAGTGCCCCAATTGGCAACTGACAAGTTTTAAGTGGCAGAACAGTTATGAAATCTCTCCCATGAGTGCTAAAAAACTTTAGGACTAGAGAAATGAAATCCATAGATTTATAGGTTTGAGACATCACACATATACACATCATGTATATAATACATATATATGTTGTGTGGGATTATATTATTATATTATGTTATACAATACTATATTATGATACTACATTATATTATATTATGTTATTATATTATACTATATTATATTGTTATATTATATTATACTATATTATATTATATATCATAAAATATCATATTAAATCATATCATATTATATAAGGCCTTTGTGAATACAGCTCCATCATTTCCAAATGCTCTCAATGGAACTGAGACCCAGAGAGGTTATCCAATTTGTTTGAGATCACACAGCTTGTAATTGTGAGATGTAGAATTCAAAGCCAGTCCCACTATTCTTCAAATACTTGGAAAGATCATAATCAAGCTATTACTGATGGAGACTAGAAGCCAGATCTCTTACCTCCTAACCCAGTGCTCTATTCACCATGCCAAGTGAACTCATATAGAAATGCATTCTAAATTAATGAAGAGTCTAAATCATATATACATTATAAGGAGATATAATTTTACTACTTTCTAGTATATAGAATAATAAACTTCCTTCCAGTCTCAGCTAAAATCCCACTTCAGAAAGCCTTTCTTTTGCCTCTTAATTCTATTGCCTTCCCTCTGTTAATTATTTATAATTTATCCTGTAGAATAGCTTGTTTGTCCATTATTGGAATGTTATCTTCTCCATTAAAATGTTAGTTTCTTGAGAACGGGGTCTGTTTTTTACCTTTCTTTGAATTCTCATCATTTAGCACTTGGCATATAGTAGGCACTTAATAAATGTTCGTTGACCTGCTGATTATAATTCAACCATCCCCCCCTTTTTTTTTTTTGCTTTTTTTTTTGTATCCCTAGTGCTTAGTACAGTGCCTGGCACATACTATATGCTTACTCAGTGCTTATTGACTAACTGACTGACCTATAATTTCATAATGAACTAGGCTCAAAAAATATTACTTAGTAGAGCAACTCAAGGGACCAGCTGTCCTCTAATAATAGACAAATTACATTTGTAAATTATACTCCATGTCTAGTGTGAATATGAATCATAGGCCATAAAGATCACAGCATTTTAGAACTGGAAGTTAATTTAAGGAATGAACTAGTCCAAATCTCATGTTTTATAGGTGAGGAAATTGAGACTTGGTGCTTTTAGAGTGTTTGAAATAAACCCCCTCCAAAAAAATTAGTTCCATTAAAGAGGCTGAATGTATATTCTGTAATCTTCCTTAACATATTCATTTACTCATCTAACCTTTCCATGGAGCGCTCTTCACCAATCGATAAAGCTAAGCCTCTGCCTACTCCCAACCAAATGATCAAAAGTGAAAATTAGGAAAATCTGAATTAATAAGGTTTTACTGTAACATCCTAATTATGAACGAATGAGCATGTGTTTGTCTCTGGGAAGGTTAGAAATGGAAATAAATGCAAAAATATGCTTTTTCTGGCAAGTCATCATTTTCAGTGCCGAGACTGGAAGCATACGACAGCTTTGTTTTGATTTTTTGTTGTGGTTGGATTTTTTGCTTTCTGGTTTTTGCTCGAAAGAAACTCTCATCCCATCCCCCCTTCTCTTCCATCCCCTGAAATAACTGTACAAGATATTTCTTTCAAGTGCCTAGCTTTGCAGAAGGAAGAGGGGAAAAAGAACTGGGTTGTTTTTTTATTAAAAAAAAAAAAAGATTGTATACTGGGATTTCTAGTCTCAATTTGTGTTGCTGAGACTTTGGAGTCAAGTTTATATATAGTTTTTGATGTAGGACCTAATTAGGCACTCTGCACATCTTAATACTTTCTGCTACATCTGCATTAAAGATAACATTGCATACATTTGCATCCCATTTACATTAAAAAGTTAGCCATGCTGTGTGTGATAATCATTTTAACCAAGTACCATTGACAGCAAATGTTGTGAATAAGCACATAAAAATCCATGTCTACACAATGCATGGCCTGCGTTCTCACAGTTTTGGAAAAATAGATTTTTCTATTGCAGGCTTATTCTAACAGAGCCATTGAGATTAATCCTACAAATAAACAAATCCACAAGAGGGAGAAAGGTCTCAATTTACATCACATACACTAACTGGGTAAGAAGCCCTCCAATGATGGATTTTAAAGCTCTTTTGTGATAAGCACCAGAATAGTAGAATAAGTTTGTCCTTTTGTTATTTTACAAAATTATATTCCTAGAAAAGAACTTGGGTGGGTAAGCTTTTGTTGATTCATTCATATATATTACAGCTCGCATAGATGGGCAAACACATTTCCAGCTCCTCTAAAAGTGATTAAGCGAATGATTCAGCTTCTCAATACCTTAGGTTTACTTTAGAAGGAACCATGGAACCGCAGACTTTTAACTCTGTAAGGAACGTCAGACGCTAAAACCAATCTTCTCATTTGACAGCAAAGCAAGTGAGGTCCACAGAGAGGAAATGGAGCTAGTTAGTAGCAGTTAGTTAGTCAGTCAATAAGACATCGTACTGCCCTAAATGCAGGGAATACAAAAAAAGGCAAAAACATCATCCCTGCTGTTGCAGAGCTCACAGGTCAACAAGAGACATACATGTGAACAGCTATGGACAAACAAAATACAGACAGGCTAAAGTGGAGATAATTTCAGAGGGAAGGAACTAGCATTAAGGAGGATTGAGGATGACATGACCTATCTTTGTACATTGGTATTTATGGTATGGGAAACACACTTGAATCTTTCATCCTCGAATCATCATGTCTCAGGGTCATCTGGGTTGACAAGAAAGGCAATGGCTTCATGTGACTGGACAAATCACTTTATCTCTCCAAACCTCAGTTTTCTCATCTGAAAAATGGGGATAATAATGTCTATTTATTTATTTATGCATTCTTTCACTTATTTATTTTGGTGAGGTACTTAGAATTAAAAATCATATTATATATATGTATATATATATATACACACAGAGAGAAGATATACTCACATACAAGGTATAAACAAGATATAAAAATCATATATATATATAAGATATAAACAATACATATACAAATTATGTATATACATTCAAGGCATAAACAAGACATAAAAATCATATATACATACATATATATGTATATACACACACAAGATATAAACAAGACATACACAAATTAAATACAAGGCAAACTTGAAAGAAAAAGACACTAGCACGTGGGGGAAGGAGTGGCCAGGAAAGGCCTCCCACATTCATCTTCTCAAGATCACCTGTGAGTTGATATCAAGGTAGTATCCCCATTTCACATCCCCTAAGGCCCAGAGAGGTAAAGCAAGTTGTCTGGGGTCACATTGTTAAAAAGGAATAGAACCACTATTTATACCCAGTCTCTTGATTCTAAGGCTAGTAAATATAACTTAATCCCAGATGTTTTCTGGTGGTTTAAAAATAAATAATTTCCTAGTTTTTATTACATCACTTTCCTTATTCTGTTAGAAGCAGGCTATTTAAGGTTTCAAAAATAATTGTGTTCTGCCCATTTGGGGCCTTGCTTTTTCTTACACATAACTGGAGGGAGATGAAAAGATGACATTGTGATGGTCTTGTTCTCTATGTTTGAATGTGGCTGAAAACATTAGTACTTGAGCATTTTCCTTAAAGGCACACACACACACACACACACACTTTCTTTATTCTCCCTTTTTTAACTTTTGTGCCCATCTGTGATTTATTTTGGCTCATGTGCTGCCATCCTTGAATGTATTCGAGTTACAAAGCACTAGCAAAGTGCAGACTTTGTGTTACATTCTGGCATGTGGCTTGGGCTGTGCTTAGCCCCTAGAATAGGGATTCTGCAGTTTAAGGCAAAGGACAGTTATGAAGTGACTACTCCATGTGTGACCTCCATAACTAGGTGGCACTGTGGGAGAGCACCAGCCCAGAGACTTCTTTGTGTTCCTGAGTTCAAATTCAGCTTCAGACACTTAGTAGCTGTGTGACCCTGGACAAGTCATTTAATCCTTTTTTTTATGTTTCAATTAAATTAATTTGTAAAATGGGAGGGGGGGAAGCTCCCCTTCCCATGACTACTGAGATCACAGCTATATATCTCTTTCTCTATCTCCCTATAACAACAGTTCTTGCTCTCAGGGGTTTAAGATAATAGGAGGATTAAAGCTTGTCCTTAGATAAATATGAAAACAAGACAAAAAGTACAAAAAGGCAGTCAAAGGAAAAGATTTAATTTAATAAAGTTATTTAATTTGTTAAATTATTTATTATTATTAAATTATTTATTCAATAAATTTAATAAAGAAAAGATCACTTTAAAAAGTAAAAAAGAGCCCTGGTCTCATGTGAACTTTCAACAGAGTCCAACAAACATTAAGCACTGACTGTGTACAAGACCAAAGGCAATATGTAGGGGCAGCTAAGTGGCGTAGTGGTTAGAGTACCAGCCCTGAAGTCAGGAGGACCTGAATTCAAATTTGGACTCAGACACTTAACACTTCCTAGCTGTGTGACCCTGGGCAAGTCACTTAACCCCAATTGCCTAAGCAAAAAGCAAAAAAAAAAAAAAGACGAAAGGCAATATGACTTAATACAGTGGTTCTCAAGCTTTTTGGTCTCTGGACTAGTTTATGTTCTTAAAAATTGAAAAATCCCTAAATATATTTTGGGTTTTATGTTAAATCTATTAATATTTACCACATTAGAAATTAAAATGTCTCAATATTATTATGAAAATAATTTCATTTCATGGATCCATGAAAAGGCCTTCCACCCAGGGATTATACCTGGCCTAGTATATATAAAGCCAGCCTTGGAATAAGGAAGGCCTAGATTCAAATTTTGCTTCTAACATATATCAGCAGTCCAAGCATGCAAGTCATTTTATTTCTCATAGTAGTTAGTTGATTAACATTTATAAAGTGCCTACTATGTGCTAGATCCTAATCTAAGCTGTTAGAATACAAAGCATACTACAAAAAAAAAAAATCCAAAAAACCCAACTCGTTTGAGTTTCTTATATTAATGAAATCACACACACACACACACACACACACACACACAGCATTAGATCTGAGAATACAAAGAAAAATAACAACAATACAGTACCTGCCCATCATGTGGCTAGACCATAGATGTCCCCTTTTAAGAGATTCCTCTAAAAAAAAAATCTAAATTTGAAATAACAGACAAATTTAGGTGGCAATGATTTGTTTTATTACAGCTGTTTCAACAAAAGGATTTACCTCTTATTCCTTTACATGGAGAGCTTCTCCTTGGGGCATTTAAAATATCATTTGATTTAAAGAGCCTGAGTACACAAATAAGCTTTTCAAACACATCTGTTCCATGAGGCTGGATGGACTGATAGAAACATGAAGGTTCTGAAAGCTCCCACATCCCTGTGTCACTTCTGGTGGTCAGAGGCTTAGGGAGTTTTGGCCTCTCCCCTCCACCTTCAAAAATTGCCATATGGTCACCAGGACTATTTTCTGAAACCAAAAGCAGGACACGTGGTCTGACAAAGGATATTCCCATCACAAAGCCTTATTAAGCATACATTTTCTTGACTTGAAATCGGACTAGCTCAGAAAATCCAGGATATGTAATCACTGCACACATGGACTGTGTTTTATTTGTTACATTAATGCAAACAAAAATTCATTTTCATTAGGGAATTTTAGAATTTCAATATGCCCATTCAATAATTCAAAAGAGACAGACAGAGACAGAAACAGAGACAGAGATAGAGGAAAAAAGAGGAGAGAAGGAGGTAGGGAAGGAGAAAAAGAGAAAAGGAGGGAGGGAGAGACAAAGTATATATGTATACACATACATATTTAATTATGTATATACAAGTGAGTAAATATTCATATATTTACATATACATGTGTGTATGCACATATATATAATGTATCTCTCTCTCTCTCTCTCTCTCTCTCTCTCTCTCTCTCTCTCTCTCTCTCTCTCTCTCTCTCTCTCTCACACACACACACACAGGCTACCCAGGTGCTATAGCAGATAGAATATAGAATCCGGGGATTGCAATCAAGAAGACCTGAATTCAAATATGGATGGCCTCAGACACTTACTTGCTGTGTGATCCTGGGCAAATCATTTAACTGTCATTCACCACAGTTTCTTCATCTATAAAAATAAACTGGAAAAGGAAATAGCAAATCACTCCAGTATCTCTGTCAAGAAAATCCTAAAAGGTATTTCCAAGAATTGGAAAAGATGTAAAAAATGATTAAACAATAATCAAACAGATGTGTGTGAAGATGTGTGTATGCACATATATGTGTGTTTGTGTGCATACACACACACATATATATCTTGTTCCTTTACATTTTTACAGCCGTTATGTTATCTGAAGGGATTTCACAAAGGAATCAAATTAACTAGTAATGCATTTGACCTTTTCTTGCAGTCCACTTTAGGCTTACAAAGAAACACCTGGGGACCGAAGTGTGGGAAACCAGAGACAATAAGGGGAGGATATACCAGCTTAGGGCTGAGGACTGAAGCTGGTTTTTAGGCAGAGGAGGATTAGGAAGAGGAAAGCTAGTGATAACTTTATGGAGAAGCCATCCTCAGATAAGGCATCTTTAGCTCCAGGCAAGCTCTTTGGTCTGGTTACAATTACCTCCACACCAGGGCAGCTGACTGAGACCATCACAGCTCCTCTGGACGGGGTAAATTCTTACTCGGATGAGTTTGGATGGTTTCCCACCTCTGATGTCATATTGATGTGATGCTGTCCAGTGCTTCAGAACTTCTGCTCCTCTGGTCTTGACTATGCTAGTAGCTTCCTATGTGTCTCACTGAAATGCATCTCAGTCTCCCCTTTTCCAATCCATCCTATATATTTAATTGCCACCCATTCGGTAGTCCTAAAGCACAAGTCTCACCAAATCACTTACCTGCTCCAGATCTTGCGTCTGGGATAAAATACAGATTCTTCTGTTTGGCTTTTGAAGTCCAGCTCCAGCCTGACTTCCCAGGCTTTCTCCTTCAGGCATTCCCCACTCCCGCCAGACTGGCCAGTAGCTGTTCTTCAAACAGGCTTTTCAATATCCCACCTCCAAACCTTTGCACAGACTGAACATGACAGGAATGCACTCCCTCCTTACCTCTGCCTTACAGAATCCTTCCTTACTAGATCCTTACTAGAATCCTTCAAACCACCGCTCCATTGCTACCTCCCACAATCCTTCAGATGCAAGTGCCCTCCCAGAAACTGCTTTGTATACATTTTTATTTAGTTTTCAATGTATGTCTTCCTTTCCTCAAAACAGAATGTTAGTAACTATAAAGAGGCAGCTTAGCTTGGTGGACAGAGTGCAGGACTTAGAATCAGGAAAACTAAAATTCAAATTCTGCCTCAGGTAGCTCTTCATTGTGTAAACTTGGGCAACCCACTTAATCTCTCTTAGCCTCAGTTTTTTCATCAATAAAATGAGGGTAATTTTAGTACCTACCCCATAGACTTGTAAGGATCTATTGAAACATATATATGTGAGCACATGTATACATACAAATACGCACATATTTACACACACTATTACGTTACTTGCATTACTATTACAAAATAGTGTATGTAAATGTGTATATATACACCTACATATATGTCAGTGTGTTTATATATACATATCTTTATAAACTCTTACATTAATATATAAACATTAACTAGTATTATGACAGTTTTGTCTTTTCTTCAAAATCTTACACAGTAATTGGCAAATAGTAGGCATCTAATAAATGCTTTTTAAATGGAATTAAATTATGGGTAGGGAGATTATTGGTACAATAATAACATTTATATAGAATTCTAATGTTCACAAATAGGATCTTATTTTACTTTCCCAGCAGCTCTGGGAGGTAAGTGCTATTATTACTCCAATTTAATAAGAAACTGAGGCAGACAGAGGATACTCAACTTCCCAGAGTTACACAGATAGTCAGTATTTAAGTTGAATTTAACTACAGATTTTCTCAACTCTAGATCCAGTGTCCATTCCATTTTTCCCCCTAGCTGTTTAGCTAGGTATGAATAATGTCATAAATTGCTAACATGGATTGTGGATATTATCAGAAAAAGGACATGTCAAGGGAATAGCAAAGGCAGCAGACTGTTTGAGGGAGACTTATGGGTTTCAGAGAGTGCTCATTTATTTATTTATTTATTTATTTATTTATTTATTTATTTGTTTGTTTGTTTGTTTGTTTGTTTATTTATTTACTTATTCATTTATTTATTTATTTATTTCTCTTTGCATATAATGCTTATTCATTCTTTCCTCTGTTCATTTAATTACTTTTTCATCTGTCTTTTTATCTCTATGTTTATCTATTAATTGATATTACTGTGGTATCAGCAAAGCAGAGATAGGAGTAACGGGGAGGGAACTATTTATTGGTCTAGAATCTGATGCAGATGACAGATGAAATTATTGGTGTAATGGAATCATAGATAGAAGGGAATTTAAACTTATTGTTGTTGCTATAAGTTGTTCAGCTCATTTAAAATACTTTAGGGGCAACTAGGTGGGGCAGTGGATAGAGCACCAGCCCTGAAGTCAGGAGGACCTGAGTTCAAATCTGCTCTTAGATACTTCCTAGCTGTGTGACCCTGGGCAAGTCACTTAACCCCAATTGCCTCAGCCAAAAGCAAAAAAAAAAAAAAATGCTTAAAAAAAAAGCAGTTATACCAAATACACCAAATCTTTGTATTACAATAAAGACTGTCATCAGATAGATTTTTTTAATTGTTGTTTGTTTTCTTATGTTTGAGATGTATCTCAGGGTCTCATATCTTAACACCATGAGTTAAGTTTTTCAAGGTAGAAAATTCTACTTAAATATTTACTGATAAATAGACTACTTTTCTTGATGTCAGTAATTAATGAGGTGCTCATATCTTATTTTATGGTAGTTTAACAAGTTTCAGGCTATCAATACTGTGCTTGTCATAAATGATGAGAATTTGATACACTGTGGGAAAGTGCAGAAAAAGAGAGCATACAAAATTAAAGTTTTAGTAGATGAGCATTTGGGGTTTTAAATATTTTCAGAATATATAGATGATCTCAAACAAGTAAAGCTACTGCTGGTTTGATTTGGTTTGTTTTTTTTTTTTCCTTTCCTTTTCTTTTCTTTTTAATTATGGTGCTCATTGAATTAATTTTTTGGTATCATGCCTAATTGCCTATTGGTTTTTTTACTTCATTGGCTTAGTCAACACTAACATTGTAAAGTAGACAATTGGTGACCTACTGAAATTCTTAAACATTCACCTAGTTGAGATGAAAGTATTTTATGGCTTGAAATAGTTGAGCAATCAATTCAAATTCCATACTTGGAATTTTAATGAACTGTTGTTTGGCCTATGCTTTCCCCTACCCATCCCAGAAGATCAGGCCCATATAAACAATATAAATTTTGAAAGGAATAAATACTTACAGTCTAAAAAACATCAGTTAAATTCAAAGTGGCCTCAAGAGCACAAAATTAAGTAAGGTATTAAGAATTTAGAAGCAGCTAAATAGGGAGCTGGAATCAGAAAGAATGAAGTCAAATTCTACATCAGAAACCTAATAACTATGTGATCCTGAACTCTATCACCTCTGCCTCAATTCCTTTGTATAAAATAATACAAATATATATGTAAGTATAAATATAAGGAGGTTAGATAGTATAGTATGATAAAAATATGGAAGAGTCATAACTGGATCATGATCTAAACACAGACAAGTATTATAATCCTGTACTTTAAAAAATAGACATGAGAATTGAATGGCATTTAAGAGCTGGACAATAATAATTGTGTTTCCTCAAACATTATTTGGAACACATTGAGCCCCATCTAGATTGACTAAAATTCATGAACTGTGATATAATTAAAGGAAATTTGGGGTGAGGTAGAGTGAAAGTATTTCATCAGATGGAAGTTTTAGGAGTCGAGATAATTTAGCATAAAGGGAAGGCTAAAGAGTGGTATATTGATTGTCTTTAGACTTCTGAAGGCGGCAAACCCTTGGTTATCCTTGTCCTCAGAAGCCCAAACAAATATCTAATAATAGCAAGAAGGAGTGTGTTTTGAAATAAAGAACTGTCTACCTTGGGAGAAGCCCTATACATAGGACAAAAGATTGGAGCACTACTAAAATATATTCCATACAAAAATAACTTCCCTTTTGGCCTGCTGCTTTGCTTAGAGTTACTCTCCCCTCCCATTTGTGGTTATTTCAATATACTCCCTTCCTTTCCCCCCCTTCCTCCATCTCTTCCTTTCTCCTTCTCTCCCTCCCTCTTCCCCCTTTCCCTTCTCTTCCTGTCTACACACACAGACACATACATACATAAATAAACATCTATTTTCTTTGCTGAAAGCATTCTTTAACCTGAAAGGGGTAGTTTCTTGGATTAGTGCACTACTGCTCATTTTCATATGGTAAGACTCATAAAGGAATGGGATTGGATTGGATCGGTTCTACTGGAGAAAAAGAAGCTAGGGAAAGGGTGAAAGTCATCTGAAGTCAGAGAAGACCACCAGAGAACATAGTAGTCCTGAGTGGGAGCATAATAATGGGACAGAGGAAGCATGAAAGGAGAAAAAAATTATTACTGTTAATTGACATTTATTCAGTGCTCTAAATTACCTAGGGATTATTTCTTTTTTGTCTTTGCATTCTCCGTGCCCAATATGATGCTTAGTACATTAATAGACCCTTTATAAATATTTGTTGTTTGAGTACAAATCACTTTAGGCACATAATATAACTCAATCAAAAATAAATGCTGCCCAGTTCGAAGGATATGCTGGTAATTTTTTTTTCCTGAGGCAATTGAGGTTAAGTGACTTGCCCAGGGTCACACAGTTAGGAAGTTGTAAGTAGCCGAAGGTGAGAATTCAAATTCAAATAGTGCTTTTTCCATGACACTCCCCTCCCTACTACTTTCTCATATTTAAGTAAGTGGAGCACATTTCTAAGAGAAAAAAACCACATACTCCCATCACCATCATATATTACAATCTAAAATGAATATTGCCGAATTTCAAAGATCAGTTCTGTCTCCAAAGAAAAGGCAAGAGAAGAGGCTTCTTTCTACTCCTTTGCAGAAGTTAGAGAAGGGGCTCATGGTGTGGAATATTGCATGTACTATTTTCTAAGAATCTAATGAGATTCTTACACTAATTATTAATTAATTAATTAAGGTATATATCAGCTGGTACTACCATGGTGTCCAAAGCAAGAGAAGAGAATTATTGGTATACATAACATTATCATAACGTTAGAACTGAATATATTGTCAGGTTGTGTTTTTTTTTTCAAAATATTAATTAGATTTGCTCATTTTTCTCCTCTTCTTCCTCTTTTTTATTTCTTCTTTTTAAAAACAATTCTTATAATGAATGACTCTCTGGTAGTGTTAAGGAAGACAGACACAGGTAGTTTTCCTCCTCTCAACTTCAGGAAGCTTAGTCAACTAGTAAAAATGAAGATATGAAAGAGGAAAGTAGCAGAAGGAGGGGAATAGCAAAAATGCTTCATGGGAAGTAAGTTCAAGGTGATATCTCTTATTACTAGGCTTTATAAAGATTTGAGCTTTTTGGACTCAAACTCAAAATTCATGAAATTTCAATATGCTTATGAAAAACCAGTTCCCAGTTGTTCTTGGGAACATCTCCCTTATATTAAAAAATATACAATAATAACTGTGTGGATGGAAGTTATCCCAGAAGTTTTAGTGCAGCTTAAAACTCCACTAGCGATTTTGTTTTGTTTTGTTTTTGCTGAGGCAATTGGGGTTAAGAGGCTTGCCCAGGATCACACAGCTAGGAAGTGTTAAGTGTCTGAGATCAAATTTGAAAGCCCTGATTTCAGGGCTGGTTCTCTATCCATTGTGCCACCTAGATGCCCCTGCACTAGTGTTTTTTTATTAAAGCTTTTTATTTGTATAACATATATATGGGTAGTTCCCCAACATTGATCTTTACAAAGCTTTCCATTACAAATTTTACCCCCAGTCTCCTCCCCTCCCCTAGATGGCAGGAAGTCCACTACATGTTAATAATGTTGAAATGCTTGAGAAGTTATGCAAGAAAAATCCTATCTACAAGAAAAAAAAATCAGAGAAAGGCAACACAATGCAAGCAAATGTCAATAGAGATCATGAAAATGTTACGTTGTGGTCCATATTTCATTCCCTCTCTCTGGGTGTATATGGTTTTCTTCAGTGAACAATTGGAACTGGTTTGAGACAATTCTTTGTTGCAGAGAGCCATGTCCATCAGAATTGATCTGCACTAGTGTTTTAAGGTTTACAAAGTTATATATTTACCTCTTTTTGCTCCTTAAACCCATCAGATAAAGTAGATAGTATAGTTTTTAAATTAGTCCTATTTTACAAATGAGGAAAATGAGGATGAGAGAAGAGATGTCAGACACAGGATGTAAACTTATTTCTCTTCTGGCTACAAGTTCAGCTCTCTTTATATTACTTTGGTCTGTTTGGAAGAGAGAGGGTATACTGGAGAGTACATTTTAAAAGCTGTGATAATCACAGCTTTTAAAATGAGCCTCCAATAATGAGACCAACTTTATGTATGAGACCACATTATGAGTAGATTATTTGAATAGTTGGTGTCTAAGTCTATAGTTCTTGGGTGGGCCCCAAATGAATCTTTCACTATATGGCATATAACATTTTTTAAAAAGAGGCTATAGGCTGGAAATTTTTTCAGGGAAGAGGTTTCTGAAAGGGCTGAACTCTCAATCCGTTATACTAGTTTCCCTTTTGACAAGTAGTGCTTTTATGATCTAAGTACTAATTTAATTCTCAATTCATTGTACATTTATTAAGTGCCTACTAAATGCAAGGCAACATCTGATCCCTTTCATTTTAAACCAACATCTGATAGGAAGTAGTCACTATTTAATCCAAAGCATATGTGGTAAACTTGTTCCTCATTGTCTAAATATGTTTAACTGCTATTTTTTATTAAACTCATGTGCTAAAAATAAAGGAGTGCAGTTTGGGGTAAAGAATGAAGGCATGGCACAATTAGTTATTAGTTATGTTTCTCATTTACACATTCAGGATAATTTAGATTCTTAATACACTCTTTAGGTAGTTAAGAACAGTTATGACCAGTTACCTAGGCAATTTGGGTTGCTTAATATAACAAATAAATAGAAGATTGGCTATAGCTGTTTTTAGCCAATTGATTCTACATTGCCTTCTGTATTGTATTTCTTAATAAGAACAATTGCAAATTTCTTATAGAATTTCAAGTGTATGGGAAGAAATATTAGAAAGCAATTTTAAATGAAAATTATAATTGGATAATATATACTAACTTAAAGAAATCACTTTAAAGTTTGCAAAGACTTTCTTTATTCTTTTTAGGTAAGTATTGTATATATTATTATACCCACTTTGGAGATAAAGAAACTGAGGCTCAAGAGTTAAATTAATTTTCTAATATCATACAATTAAAATATATCATATGTATCAAAATTAGAAGCCATAATTTCCCAGCTCTGATAACTCCCAGATCATCACTCTTTGCCATGACACCACACATATAAATCTATATGTCACTAAAGCGTCCTTTGCATTCAGGATTGATCCCGTAGAGTGAAGTCTATTTTTTGATCTATAAGCACTTGTGAATCAGTAATGATGAGATTCCCATTCATGAGGCAATTTTCTGAAAAAAAAATCCTCTGTTTATTGTAATATGTTGAAATAAAATTAATTATATTTTAGAATTCATTGGCAGGAGGTATGTGTGAAATGATTTTTACAATTTTAAGGAAAAATAAAGGAAAGCAGCTAGTAAAAGGGATGCCAGCATGGACTAATGGACAAAGTTATTCAGTTGTGTCTGACTTTTCATTACCTTAGTTGATTTTCTTCAAGTGCTTTGCCAGTTCCTTCTCCAGCTCATTTAACAGATGAGGAAACTGAGGCAAACAGAACTAAATGCCCTATCTAGATTCACTCAGTTAGTAAGTGTCTGAAGTCAAATTTGAATTCATGAAGATAAATCTGCCTGACTTCAAGCTTGGCACTTTATCCACTGTGCCATCTAGCTGCCATAATGGGTAGAGACCTGGCTTCAAAAACAGGAAGACCTAGGTGCAAGTTTAGCACCTGAGGCATCCTTGCTTCTAGGTGCTCTAGTCCAGGACTTCTTATACGTTTCCTACTCACAACTGCTTTTTGCCAGAGAAACTTATATGTGGCCCCAGGTATATAGGTATATAAATCAAACATTTATTGATAATAAATCATAATTTCATGACCTTCCCTTTCAGTTATAAGCCCCCATATGGGGTTATGAGCCACAGTTTAAGAATCTGGACTCTAGGTAGTTTCTTAAGACTACTAGTTGACAAAAAAAAATGCAGACCTGCATTAGTAGAGGAAATTTCCTCATCCAAGTACAGTTTTTATCCCCTAATTAGGGGGCTGTTAATTAGGAGGCTTGGGAAGGAAATGTCAGAACATCAGATGTATCAAATGGACAGACTTTCTACCAGTTGGAAAATTCACATATTCTTTGTGAATAATCTTCATAAAAGCAATGTGTTTGGTTGTAAAGCTTGAAAGCACTCAAGATTTATTTCGATGTTACACAAACACCTTTATTTCGATGGAGTCAGGGAGAAGGGATTGAGACAAATTCATTGGGCTACATAGGATGACAGCAATCTTTTTTCCCTTTGTACAAAAGCTGAGTTCCACTGGAGTTATAATATGATGATTGTCAAAATAATGGCATTCAGATTACTCGTTATTTCTTGTCTTTGGATACTTTTTGCCAGATTTTACCCTTATTTTGTGAGAAAAGCAAAGTTATGTTGTACAGTGTTAAAGACCAGGATCTCTTTCTCTTTACTCTTTTTGAGGTCTACCATTAACTTAACATTTTCCATGTGGTTGAATATACATAAGGAGAGTTGATCAATAATTGACAGGAGAATTTGTGAGTCTAAAGGACTCTGCCAGATCTCAGTGGATTCCTTCTCTTTGAATTGGTCTGTTTCTTCTCTGACAGGTATACATCTTAACTCCGGGGAGTTGTAATGGACAGTTTCTCAGTTCTCTTTCTTCCTGAAGTGTCCTTGGGGACCCTGGACTTTGCTGAAATACAAAGGGCCTTGAGAAAATGAAAGGGTACAAGCCTGCTTTCAGATAGCAGAAAGATCAAGGACTCCATTTGAAATGTAAAGAATCCTATACATACTAGGATATGCTTCTTGCTCCCTTATTTCATATTTCATATTAGTTCACATTTCCTTTTTTTTTAAAACCAAATTAATCTTCCCCCTGACAAGAAATGTTGTCAATAAGAAAGCATAAAAGTAGCATATAATTTAAATAATAGAAGAAATCATCAAAAACCTAAAAAATCTTCTTAGTTACAAATTGACAGGGTGAGAAGGATTTTTCTCACTTTGCAGAAAGCTGAGACCTCATCTCATCTGTGTTCCTTTATCTCTGGGATCTGAAGCCTGTTACTTTAACTCTCAGCCTGGTATGGACCTTTATCCCTGATTTTTTCATATTCTGGACCCACTACTTTTGGGAGGTGCTTCCTAAATGGTCAGAAAAGAGTGTTCACCACGATGCAACAGAACATCTCTCAGGAGGACTCTCAGCAGTCCTCCTGCTTCTCTCTGCTTCTTTCTCAGCTATACTTTCCCCTGTGAGAGAAGGCCAAGGCATTGTTAATTGTTTTTTGAATCAGAACTATTACCTGCAGCTTTTTCTCACAATCCATCTATGTTTTCTCCCCTTAAAACCAGCCTAGTATCCTATGATTTGTTTATAACCCTGGACTTTTTTTATTCTTCCTACCTGGGAGAATAAGAAGTAAACCAAAAAAAAGAAAAGAAAAGAAAGAAAATTCACAGGTAAATGAATAAGTAGTCTCAGACACTACATAAGTACTCAGAACCACATGGTAATAGTGATTATGATGAATGGAAGGAGGGGGTTATGATGAGCCCAGTGTGCAGCATGTTTATGCTCATCGGAGCTTCCACTTTGCTAATTGCCTCGTAATGCTGTCTAATTGCAGTGTCTCCTTTGGAAGCTCCAAAAAAGAGGTCTTCCTGTCGCAGCTTAAAGATAACCTACAACTCTAAGAAACAGTTACTGTCCACAGATTTTTCATGTTTATGGACTGCTCAGCAAGCAGTCAGGTGATATGGAGAGCCATTAAAGGAATTCAGGAATCCACTAGCAAATGATTTTTCTAGTGGCAGTTTTAAGTCTAGAAAACAGATTTTTCTTTTTATTTTAGACTAAGAGAAAGCAACTATGCTGTGTCTGCACAAGCTAAAGAAAGTGAAAAAAAAACTATAACTGTGATTTCACAGTCGTAGAATTCCAGAACTGGAAAGGATATTAGGGGTCACAGAGTTCAGAAAAAAGCCAAAGCATGAATCCCTTCTAATAAAACCTTGATAAGTAGTCATCCAGTCTTTGCTGAGGGAAAAAGAAAGAGAAGGGAGGGAAGGAAGGAGGGAAGGAATCAAGGAAGGTAGGAGAAATAATGGTAGATGAAATGCTGGACTTGGAGTCAAGAAGATGAGTTGAAATTTTTCCTCACACACTTGCTCTCTAGATGATCCTGGGAATCTTAAATTCACTTTGTCTCAGTTTTCTCATCTGTAAAATGGGAATAATACAATAATACAATCACAGAGAGATTTAAAGTCAGAAGAGAATAGAGAGATCATATAATGCAACCCTCTCATTTTTACAAATAAGCAAACAATGCCAGAGGGTTATAACTGCATCAAGTCTCTCAGGTGACCAGAATGAGATAAGAACACCTACCTGAAAGTTTATAGGGAATCAAATGAGAAAATAGGTGTTAAAGCAGCTAGTTGGTACAGTGGATAGAGTGCAGAGCCAGGAGTAAGGATTCAAATCTAGACAGACATTTACTAACAATGTGAAAATGGGCAAGACATTTAACCTTGTTTGCCTCAGTTTCCTCCTCTGTAAAGTAAGCTAGAGAAGAAAATGGCAAATCATTCCAATATCTTTATGAAGAAAATCCCAAATGGGGTCACGAAGAGTCTGAAATAACTGAAAAAATAACTAAACAGTATAATTTCTATGCCTCTTCCTTCACATTGCTGAGCCATTCTATTCCTATTCCTCTTATGTCTATTTTGTTACTCTCTTTGGTATCTGCTATGGCAAATTTATCTGGGAAACTTCTTTTTCTACTTCAAAGCCCTCTGAATCAGATCAGCGAGTCTCCAGCCAAATACATTCTTCCTAATCCTTGTTATAGTAACTATTTCTGGCTAAAAGCCCACCAATCCTGTCTCTTCAGCCATGGTCTGGAAAGCCAAATCCTTTTCTCAAGCACCACCATTGTGGACAGCTGTTCCCTCACCATACACTGCTTTCTCTTGTAATGCTCTCACCACTCCGTCAGCTACCCAGATGATTCAGGCCTAAACATGGCCACTTCTGCTTGAAACGTTCAGTAATTGAAACAAAGTTGTTATTGTCATTGCTTTGGTTTCCTGGATAATTGCCTTCTCTTCATAGTTGTATTTTTCTCAATTGCTGGTTTGAATTCTTTTGGTTGTATTTTTTGATGATCTAGACTGTTAGGACCTTGATTTTGGTGAATTTCCAGTGTAGAACCTGCTTCCATTGATATAAAATAGCAAATAATCTGTAGGTCCTAGTTCAGAGGGACACAGAGAGCTTAATATATTTGTCTATGGTAACACAATTGGTAGAAATCAGAGACAAGAAATAGAATTCAGGTCTTTGTAGCTACTGACTAGTCATTTCACTTCAAAACTGATCAGACTTGTGTGTAAAAGCATTAATAACATGTAGATTCAAGCCACAGTTTTGCAGACAAACCAATCATTCAACAGTTTTCAGACATTCCTCATTTCTTCAGAACCATGAGATTGGTGACAAATGTGGTGACCTCTTTTTTTAAAGACAAAAATTAACCATAAATGATAAAAGGCTTTTCCATCATAATTTGACACATTAACTAAAGCCCCAATTTGTGCTAATGCCCATGGCAAAGAAAAATAATTAGAAAATCATTACTCAGGAACTTGTTTACAATTCGCATGTCAACTCTAAAAATTTACCTGTGTTCACTGAACTACTCTTCCTTCTATAAATACATAAGTGAATTTCAATAAATGATAAAATATTTGAATTTATAAGCTTGCATTTCCTAATAAAATTGACAATATTGGTGGCATTGCTATTCAGTATAAATGTGAATGAGACTCCATTTGATGAACTTGTTCATTATTCTTCCTGCTTAGGGACTTGAGCCATTGTTTAGTTGTGTGTTTGGGGGCACTGTATTTCATAAAATGAATTTGGAATTCCAGGCTTTTAAATTGATTGTAAATTATATGATCTCATATATTTTATAGATTTAACAAATAGAAATAACATTATAATTCATTTCCTAATAATAAGTAGGAAATTCTTTTTGACTTTTTGCAAAATGTATCCTAGTATATCAGAATTTGAAATTTAATATAATTTAGCATATTTCATATCTTCTTAGGTTTTCATATGGCTCATGTATATCAATTTTATTACAATAGGAAACACAATGTATTTAAATTTCCAGACTCATTGAATCCAGCAACTTGTGTTTAAATTGGAGATTCAAACCTAAGAATGACAGAATTGCCTCCTGTAGTTTAAACCCTAAAGCAGTAACATTCAAAAGAATGATTTGCTTTCAGAGATTAGCTCTGAATAGATGATGCCTTTGGATAAAGTAAAGAACAGGTTGACTAGCTCCTAAATTAGAGGTAAGCTGCATTTGGAAGCTCTAAGGTATCTGTTCTTTATGATCCAAGCCCCTTAATCTCTTTGTATGGCATTGTTTTAAAATATTCAGAGGCCCCACAAATGCCCAAGATTAAATTAGAAGAATTCTCCCTGCTGTTTCTATTGAATTGAGTTAATATAATGAGTTTATTGTTAAATTAAACAAAATAGAACTTTGCCATGTGGAAGCAATACTATGAGAGACAACATAGGAGTATTTCCTACTATTTTCCTTTCATTCTTACCTTGGTTTTACTACTCCTTTAGAGTAGTTTATTGGTTCAAACTCTACAAGTCCAGAATGTATACTCTTATTGGTTCAAAGATGGGTTTTTCTTTTTCATTGTGAAACAAAATAGTGAGAGGAAGAGGTGAGCTAGCATAGAAGCCAATTTTGTAAATCATTGGAGGACAGTAAGAGGTTATGACTAAGGAGAG